>JBBPOM010000123.1:0-46511 GCA_038091455.1 Leccinum uliginosum
TGAACTATGAGTAACTATGAATATACTATGGCACTATGGAAACTATGGCAACTATGTGAAACTATGTGTCAACTATGAAGTACTATGGAACTATGAGAACTATGGCAAAATCCTTGATTTGCTGATCAAGTTGTGCACAAATTATATGCTTTGCTCACAGTGTATTTGAGAAATAAGTGTATTTTTCTCATTTTTCTTACTTTTCTCACCACTGACACTCCCATATGCTCTGCTTTATTCATATATGCAGCTGTTTTATTCTTCTAAAGTAATAAAACTTATTTGGAAGACATTATGGACTTAGGGGTCGCAAGTTCTCATCAAAGCAACAAAACTGAGTCCGAATCAGTTGATGAACAAACATTGAACTGGCCTATGCCTCCTGAAAAGGAGTTCGCGAAAGCACTCAAGGAGATCATCCCCTTCTACCGCGCTCAGCCTCTTTGCATCTACAAAGAAGGTAATAAGTTCATCGAACCGTTGGACGTCATTGACACTCTCAGAAACGCTATGGTCGAGATCCAATTCACCATGCATCACATCTTTCTCGCAGATCAAATGCTCCCTCACGATTTGAAGAACAAAAAAGTCCTTAAAGTCGATCGAAAGGGTAAAGGAAAAGCAGTAGAGGAGTCAAAAATTGCTACGCCTCCGGAAGATACTGCTTTCGAGTTGTGATTGACTTACCAATACTCAGCACGTTTTCTTTCCTTCCAAAAGACCCAAGAATTCACAAAAGTTGTTATTTAATGTAACCTATTGCTTACTTTACTGTTTAACTTATAGCATCCTGTTCCATGTAACCTATAGCTTCCTGTGTCGACTCTGTATCTATTATATTAAGCGACTCTCCAATCGCACTTTCCACGGCACCGAGCAGTATCGTATACACTCCTTTCACTCGCCATCTCGAACCGAAGCCAGCAACTTCTTCTCTGCCAGCAAGGTATCTGTCGCCGAGAGCGACACTAGTCATCATTTAGAAGTTTGTGCCTGAAATTTTGAACTTGACATCTTTATGTAATAAATCATGTCAATGATGTAGAAGTTGTGATGATGGCATCAGCTGTCAAAATCTGTGAAGGTGATTACATAAGCACCTCTTAGAGTGATGACATCATTCAGGGCTTTATCTAAAGCAGTAATAACCTCCTGAATGTGTTGTTTACTTGATTTCCCTGCTTTCCCCTCTAGTAGTAACTTATTGTATAATTGTTGATTCAATATATATATAGCATAATGCACCATCTGAGTGCTTCATTTGGCCATATATCATGATTGCTAAGTATATAAATAAGATATATTGAAAATATCGAAAGCCTGTTTACATTTTTTGATTCCATAGGGGTATTACCTTATAGGAAATGTCCCCGAATAGGCTTTATATAGCTTAATGAGATGCCATAATCTCAGGAGTCCAATATGTCAGCATGAAGTTCTATACAATGTTCTCCTGCAGGCTGAATTTTCGCTTCTGCAAGATTCCAAACTTGTTCTGCTGGTTATCAAAGATGTTGACATGTGGAAGATGTATATGTAGACATTTCCAACAGTTTACAATTTGTGCTAGACCCATCACCATCTATCGACAACATATTCTCGAGTTTTTCACATATATATACATTTCTTCTCTGAGAATGCATAGATTGTCAGGGCAATGGTTGTCACCTTTGGGACTGCCATAAACCCACCTTCCATGATTTTACACTAGTTTTGTAATTTAAATTCAAGATGTGGTGAATGATTTAAAACTGCAGAGATTTCAGAGATTTGCAAAACATATCATAAAAGTGTTATTATAGCTTGCACAACTGTTCGATAGCTATTCTAAATAGCTAGTCATGTGTCAATACTATATTAGAATGTGTCTACAACATGTGCCTTGCCCTGTAGCAACCACAAGGTCTCATAACTTCGAAAATATCTCAATTTTGGAGAAGATTTATGACAAAAATTGACAACATTGCTTATTGCAACTGACACAGGCCTGAAATCCAGAGATATTCTGAATAGGCAGATATATGTCTATAGTGTTTGAGAAAGTGTTGGTGATATGTGCCTAGCCCATAATCACCACAAGGTGTCAGAATTGCGAAAATATATACTCAAAATATAGGAGATTTTTTTACATGTCCACATCTTTGATAACCAGCAGAACAAGTTTGGAATCTTGCAGAAGTGAAAATCCAGCCATGCAGGAGAACATTATATAGAACTTTATGCTAACATATTGGACTCCTGAGATTATGGCATCTCATTAAGCTATATAAAGCCTGTTTGGGAACATTTTCTCTAAGGTAATACCATTAAGGGATCAAAAATGCGAACAGATTTTCGATACTCTCAATATATCTTATTTATATACTTAGCAATTATGATATATGGCCAAATGAAGCATTCAGATGATGGATTATGCAATATATATATTATATCAACCATCATATGATAAGATACTAGAGGGAAAAGCAGGCAAATCAAGTAAATACCACATTCAGTGGGTTATTACTGCTTTAGATAACTTTAAGCCCTGAATGATGTCACCACTTTAAGGTGGTGCTTATGTAATCATCTTCGCAGATTCTGACAGCTGATGCCATCATCATAACTTCTATTAATCAGTGACATAATTTATTACATAAAGGATGTCAAGTCCAAAAATTCAGGCACAAACCCATGTGATTATGTAATCAGTCCCAAAACAGGCCAGAAGAATCACCTTCATTGATATATCACTACCCACCCAGTTCTAGCTCTTGTACCACTAGCATAGTAGTGATGTATCAATTCCAGAATGATAAGTGGTTGTAGTAATCTATCACAGCAACTTTCATTACATTGCTAGTAAGCATGAGTGATATATCACCCTAATGGGCTAGTGTGGTAAATTGGTAATGTATCAGTTCCAAAATGGGTAAGGGAAATCATCTTCATTCACTGCGGAAATGACTTTTTAACTCTGCACAAACCGTCAGAGATAGTTGACTTAACTAGAATCCAACCGTATCTGTAGACCTAACCAGACCCTAACTGGATCAATCGTCGTAAAGTGAAAATTTCAAGTACCGATTGTTCAATCTAGATCTAAACCTGACGTGAGATAAGGACACCAACTAACAAACTGCACATCCACAGTTAGACATTGAATCCAACCACTAACTGGATCCACTTAAAAGTTTAATTAAGTCCTGTCCAAACCATCTGAACAGGATGATGTTAGCCAGATTTGCAGCTCGACTAGCTGTGTTCCTTTTTCTGCTAAGTCCGTGTACGCTCAGGCTCAACATGTCGAACTCAATCGATACCCTTAGTAGGGAGCTCTTTGAGAACAAGCTATCCATTAAGCTTCCTCTCAAGCATGATGAAGTCTATCGCTTTACCTACTGCCCTGATTATCCTGGACCGGTGGTAAGTAAAAACTTGTGTTATACATTAAAGATGATCTAACTTCTCTAGGCCATTGAAATCCAAGCTTCCCCAAGTTCCTCGAAGCGTGAAAAACCTGAGCATCAACATCTACAGGTGGCTATCCAAGAATTTTCGAGCTATGCACGACAGCTCCATGGAATTGTCTGTCAACTCGGTATGTACATCGTTACAGATGTTCTTTGTTCTGATCTTTGTGCAGATGTCCCTCAGCACTGACTTGATAGCGCTGAAAGAACTCTTGTTCATATTCCTGACATCAGTAGAGAGCAGCTCAGTGCAGGTTAGTACTTTCCTGCCAGTGGTTAATTCAATTGTATACAAGCCAACATGATACACCAGACAACCTCAATGAATTTGGTAGTACTACTGAGCTAGAGAGCGACTCTGAAATTGCTGCTGTTATCACGAACATTAAACGAGTAAGTTCGCTACCGTGACATCTCTTCTTTTTATTACTTATAACTCGTCAGCGCAAGCTCACCAAGCCTGAGGCTTGTGGCTGAACCATTGTCACGGTGAACAGGTACTCTATATCCTTCTGTACAATGTATATGACCGACCTGCATCCTTTTTCTGAGTGTACAAATGTAAAAGAATGCTCCGAGTCTATTTGTTGCTAGTGTGATAAATGCATTGAGTTTCTTGAAGTACTTCAAGTTTGGGTCACCGCAGAACGACTCTATTGATCACACAGTGACCATGCCACCTCTCATTCGCTGTTACTGCAAAACCAATAAATGCAAGGGTGCCCTGGTTAGTCCCACCACCAAGAGGGCCCATGAACGCCGTGATTTACGAGTGCAAACTATGTTATCAAACACGCTGCATAGTACCGGAGTTCTCCAAACACGTGGTCAAAACAGCTCTCTAGACTCTTTGCTCACTGGCAGGCTATACCATACTCCTACTCCTCTCCCAGCTCCATGACTTGATTTCCCTGATCCCGCAGCAAGCTCATCTTGTGCAGTTGAACAAGAGATGCTTGACCATGGTACCCTCAGGCTCTCGCAAGAAGACATTGATATTCAACTCCACAGCAGCAATCTTCCTAATCTCGGGCCAAATTTCCATAGTCCTGAAGCACTCCTTGACTCGGATGCCGTTGAACACTACGAGACATACAACACCCTCACGGCTTCTGGATCCCACCCACTTACAAGTCATGATGCTCACTGCCAGTGTCCGAGTCCTCCCCCGACCACTCCTGGGCCAGAGGACCTCGCAGCCGATCGGCGATTGGGCAATTCAGGATTTACTGGGAGGTTTTCAGGATCCAGGAGATCATTCCGAGCACTTTTCTGAAGGTCTTGATGATGATCTAGTAGCTGCCAGTTTTGATGAAGAAAATGATCCACATGACTCGGAACACAATTCCAATGAAGATTTCTCCTGTAGACCCTTCCTACTATCCAATGATGATGCCTCTGATCCATTCAAACCTTCATAAAACTTGTTCTCTCACGAGGCAGAGGTTAAGACGAGTAAACAAGCCAGACCGATGCTGGTCTAGCGTGAGCCTGAGCACGACAATAGTCAAGCGGCTCGAATGGATACGGTAATGATTAAGTAATTCTCGGTAATTTCCGTGGAGTAGTCTGGCCCGGGTACGGCAGGCGATGATTCGGGTCAGGAACGGATTAATTTTCCAACTCCAACCGTATTCCTGTGTTTACACTTACCGAAGCGGTGTTTAAAATACATGACTGACAACAACTTGAACTCGGAGTTGCTTGCTGAAGAATGTTGGACTTGGAATGGGCAGAGTCTCAACCCAGCTGTGTGACATTATTCCATGCGAATTTCAAGTTGTGACCGCCAATTTGAGGGTAGTAGGTGCTGAAGTGGGAGTAAGGGATAGTATGAACAGAAATGAGTATTTACCACTACAGAAGGCTTGATACATTATCTGTCATCAAATCAAGATCAAGATCAGCAGATTTTGATGTTAAGCATGATGGAAGACTCACACAGATTGTATTTCAGGGTAAAAAAAATTCCGGATTTTTTATAGATTTTGTCTGAATTTTCAGAGGATAAAATGAGTTATAGTTGCAGATTTGAAGAGCGGACAGATTACATAATGCGGACGCCGTGACGCCGCCGCGAGGTTGAAAAGCTACATGGCACACGTGGGACTTAGCGAAATAACCGAAAATAGCGAAATTACTCTGAAATACCGGAACGTCGGCCACTTTCAAACCCCACTCATTCTTTAGATTGCAATGAGAACGTGGCAAAAACACCATCACGGTCAGTGCAAACCCTTTTTAGTTCTTTTTATGAAAAACCGCCAACATTCTTCAATTAGTATCTCCAACACGATGCCTTATGACTTCAGAATGGTATCATCACCATATTCGTCCTGTGGCGCCGTGTACTACTTACTCTCTTACAATCGTTTAGTGACTGTCTATGTCAACTCCCGTGACAGATCAAGTCAACTTGAACGTGGCCTAGGCTAGTAGGCTAGTAGTAGGTAGGCTAGTAGGCCAATGGTCCAGCCACTCCGCACGCGCCGACCGTGCACACCGGGACTCGGACAGCAGACTCGGAGCCACAAGGTTGATCATTCCCGTATCGTCGCAACCGATCCGCTAGGACCCCATCCAAAATCTTGTATTTCAAACATCCTCAGACGCCACCAGGATTCCAGACGAGTTCGCCGCGACCGCCATCTCACGTACTCGCGGCTGCCTCGCCTTCTCCATCAAATAGTTCTCCGGCGGTGGAGTTGCCTCGGCCCCGGCCTGACTGATCTTCTTTGACTTTCAGCTCGGCGATCACGCGTGTCTTCTTGCCTTGCGTTCCTCTGCGGTCGATTTATTCCTGTATCGGCGCGCCTGCGAGGTGGGGACTCGCGCGCAAAGTGGCATTCTTTAGGGAAGAGATTGCGGTTTAGGACTGCTCGTGGTGATTCCTTTTGTTTTGGCACGCAAAGGCGCTGTATTGACTGATCATCACACTACTTCACGTCGCGGCCGGGTCCAACATGCTTTTCACGCTATGTCGACGGTACCGTGAGCTGTTGTGCCACAACGCATGAGAATTGTGAATGACGACATCCTATGGGCTTAGTTTGCTGGGACGAGTCATCCTCGAGATCCGAACACCGGCGACGGCACCCTATGTCCAGGTGTTGACATTGGCACGTTCCCGGATCCTCTGGCAGATCACATCGCCATGATGCACAGATATCATCAAACAGGCGCACATCACATATGGGGGTGACAACGTTCACTTACATAGTCGATGGCCACGGAATTGGCGGCGTATGCTGCCAAGTCATATGAGTTGCCCCGCGTCGGTGATATGGAGCTATTTTCAGGCAGGCGCTATCGCAACAAGGGGGTTAAGTAAAAGTTGATGGTCGTCTTTGATAATCAAGAAGAATTCGAGAAGCGACCTCGCTTGAGCCTTCAAAATCCAAGTTATCTGCGAGCGCGTCAGTCACTGGCGAAAGTTCCCTTCAATTCCGAGTACCCACTAGAACTTCGGATTTGTCGGCATGTAATAAATTTTCCAGCGCCTCCGGGCCTCTTGAAAGACAGATCGAAACGAAACGTAGGAAACTGGCATGTCAAGTTGTCAACAATATAGATGGGTTTGCGACGCGTTGATATGATCTACGTCCTCCTACCCCGCTTGCGTCCTCTCACGTCGTTCGAATCAGATGGACGGAGATAACTGAACCTGTCAACTTCGCCAAGCACGCCGTTATTGCAGCACGCCGTTCAAAAAGAAGGGGACAAACGAATACGCGGATCACGTCCACAGCCTTCAACGAATAGAAAACCCTTCGCGTTGACACACCTCGCCGAGGGTCTCGAATCCTGCACTGATGGCGTACCTTTTCCTTTCTTTTCTTTTTCCCGCTCAAGCGACCGTAAGATGGATACGGCCTGCGGCCCTGCACTGGCCATCAACGTATCAGCCATGGATCGGCGTCGGTTACTGACAGCAACTTGCAGGAAAGTCCAACACAATGGCTCTCCACCGCCCTCGTCTCCCGCAACGAGAGCGCGCCCGCGTAATGATGGAAGAACACACGTTCTATGCCATAATGATAACGCCGCCGTAGAAAATTTTGATCTTGGCGAGCACGGCGGGGAGAATCCTGTTGGGTAACCCAGTGGTTTGTTTGACCGGGAGCCATATTCCTGGTTTCCTGCGAACGTGTAACGTGACGGATATGATCAAACCGATCAGTACTTATCATGTTCGCATCCCCTGGAAAAACAAGTCCGAAGCAGTACGAAATGAAATCTAGCTTATGGCGTGTGTTCAGGCTGCATCATGACGGGGCGGCGGTCATGTCCGGCGGCGATGGGGAGCTGATAAAGGACACGGCTCGAGGTAGTATGCAAGACGTATAATGCGTATGTAACGTAGGTGTGATGGGCTCTATAACTACATGCGTTCCAACCCGTTGAGCAAGCAATATCGGTAGTCGTCCGTGATGGAGAGGGTACCCAAGAAGAAGTCTGGAACAAGACGTCAAGACAAGCGGCACAGAAGTGCGTCGGGGGACGGAATGTGCGGCAAGGTATAAAATAAAATGGCAGAAACGGTGATATGATGATACAGTGTGATTTGTGGCTTTGTGGCGAGATTGCTTCGACTATCTAGAGTAAGAAGGGCCCGGGAATTGCTGCGTCTAAATCATGAAGGGATGCTGCAGATTTGCCGTGCTTGACCACCGACGGGCCATCGTTGAGATGGGTGGAAGGTTGTCGATGGAAGTAGCACAGCTACTTGGCACGGGTAGTGTGTATGGAGAAGCGTACTATGGAAAGTGATCAATGGGACTGAAAGATATTATCGAAGATGGCAAGGGGAGCTTACGTCTGAGGAAGCATTATCTAAAGGGGTTCTGCGAGGGGAGACAGAAGACGGCGAAGGAGAGTGAAGTGAGAGATGCGGCGGGCTGTAGGGTCGTAGGGCGGGTAGCGTGTAGGAGGCCGGGGAGTCATTTCCGAGCCAACCAGCGTGGGAGGTTGCAGAGAAATTCAAGGGCGGCTCATTACACTCTGCCCAACTACCGGAGTCATTGAAATCGCCGTCGCCCTTGCTTGAGGAAGATGGCTGCGGTTGGACGGGGTCGCTGGCTGCGCGCTCGTAGCCAGGCAAGTCGAGCTGGAACTCAAACATTTGGGGTTCCTCGTCGAGTGGACCAGCTTCCTCGCCGGTCCAAGTGGCGGCGGGCTGGCCACTGCTTTCGTGCATCGAAAAAGGATTGAGGCGAAAGACCCCCATCATCTTGCGCATCGCCTTGCTGGCTTGAGTGGCGCGGAGAGGGACCTCTGTCGGAGGAGCGAGCGAGCTGCTGGCCTGGGCAGCGGGGGTAGGAGCAGAGAATTCCATGACGAAGCAGTCGGCGGCGGCGGAGTCCTCTGGCTCTACTTTTACTGGAGGGATGCTGGTAGAAGAGACGATGGATGAGGCGCGTGCTGAAGGGGAAGTGGCCACACTGCTGGCAGGCCGTTCGGAGTTTGATGCGGTTTCCGGATCATCGATAGTGTAGAGCCCATCGCCCCAAGGATGAGAGTCGTACTTTGGGTTAGGATGAAGAGAGGCCAAGCTATTTTGGGATGAGCGGGGGCAGGATGGCGCCTGCGATAAAGAGGAAGGAATGGAGGGGTGGATTGAGGGTATGAGTTGCCGAGAGGAAGCTGCGGGGTAATCGGTATGATGGAAGAGGGTAAACGCTGAGTGACGGTAACCTGAATTTAGGGCAACGTACGGCGGAGGAGAGGGAGGCGGCGGGGATGGGTAAGAGACGGACGGAGTGGGCCAGGTTGAATATTGGGGAGTCCAGGAGGAGGGGATCGGATGGGAGAATGCGGTGGTGGGGTCTGGAGAGGCCCTGGAGGAGTAGTTCCACGAGGAGGAGGCAGGGATGAGGTGATCGTGGGTCGGGTACGAGGTCCTCTCGCTGGGTTGGAAACGACGTTCGGCAAACAAGGGGAAGTGGTCCAACGACATGAGGGTGATCGGAGAGGACGGGAGGGACGGGAGGAAGACAGGGATGAACTTGGGGAAAGGAATGCGTGGAGGGGGAGGATGTTATAAAGATTGGGACGAGGATCTGATTGGGCCATTCGGAGAGAGAGAGAGAGAGAGCAAAGTGACGAACGCAATCTGCGCTTACCCATCATCATATAGAAATTATTAAAGAAAAAGAAATAAAACTATGAACGTAGTCGACCCATCCTTTTTCCCTTTTACGTACCGCTTCTCAAGAGGATTCACCATCGTTCCGGACTTCCTTCCATTTATGGAAACTGTTCCGATGGTCTCTCGTCCCAACTTCAATCGGGGGCACGGCCAGCCTGTCCCATTTGTCGCCTGGACCCCCCCTCCTCTGCCAAGGTTTATATTCTATCTTTGGGCGTGGTGCAACTGACCTGTACAACGCGCCTCCGCACGCGGCCGGTCCGGTCCAGTTTACCGCAAGTCTTCTCTCTTGATTCCCTGCCTGTCGTTATTTTGTTTTCAAATCTTCCTGGTGCCCTCCTCCCTCGCGTCTGACCGGCTTGTCGGACATTAAAAAATCGAATATTCACTGCATCGTGCTCAGATCTCGCCATGTGTCCGTCTCAGATCTTCGGATACTACCCGACAACCAGCTCCTCTGCTTCCCCGAACTCGCGACGTCTCTAGTGCGGGCACAGGGCATACCTAGTAGTGCCAATATTACTAAGCTTCGGTGCACCCTATCGATTATGATCCCCCGAAGCCCTCGCTAGCCACGTCCAGAATGGCGGATTTCAGCCGCCAGACCTTCTGCCCGATTGTCCCGCTCTCGCCGTCCGCCCCCTACGTCGTCGCTCATCCTCGCTGCCTGCGCCATGTGCTCGCTCAGATTCGCTTTTCGCACTCCTACTTTCCAGATCTTCTCCCGTCCTGCCACGTCTCCACATGCAACAGCCACTCGCCCTCGCAACTACATCAAGGAAGTCTCACCCCCTCGCAGTCCATCGACCACTCAATCACTTTCGTGAGACGCATCCTTGGTTTACCCGTCCACTCAATCACGCAATATCAATAAAACAGCGGAGTTATCTACTTTTCGCCACATCCCACCGCACCAGATCAAGCTCAGGCTGATCATCCCGACTACTCCGACTCCGTCCACATCGCAAGATATCCATGTGCTCCACGTCCTAGGTGTGAATCTTCCGCGGACTTGCACGTAGATCTGCTCGAGATCTCACAAGTCGTTCTGCCAGTCGATGAGAGCTACTAGACTACAAAAGTAAGCTCAATGCACATACCCGTCGGTGGGGGCGTTCGCAACTTGCCAGACGTTGACGACAGGTACGCCGAATCTCATCCTTTTCCACCCCCTTTTCGCCACCCCGCCATACACGTTCAATCTGCCTCGTCATAAGACGGGTCAGTCGGGCGGGCATCTCCTTGTATCTCTGTGGGTTCTGTCGGTGTCGTCGCCTGGCCCTCGTTCCCGCCTTGGTCCCTTAAGGAAACCCGGATGTCCATGTCCACAAATCCAGAATCTCAACGGATCACGACCTTATCTCCCAGCCCCATATGACTAAAAAATTTCCTCAGATTGACAGCGTCCATCGGTGGCCGGAATTCACGCATCGTACAACAAGCCGGAGGCAGCATTCTTTGCCAACTCCAACTACGCCGCGGGAGTAATAAAGCTGTCTCGAAAGACGTGCTCGAGAACCTCCGATGGGATCAATCCGGCGTCGCGACGAGTGGGGTATCGCGAGTACATGTATCGAGCCAATGTGTCTGTGATACAGGAATCGTGTTCGTATTTCTGCCAGGGGGGTCACAACTTTTCCCTCCCGACCTGCCCAATGTACGCTGCAACAATACCATCACTTGGTGGGTACAATGTATCATTATACGTCTTGATCCGCGGACGACCAGAAAAGGTATATCTCAGATCAATTGACCGAGTAGTACGCCTGTACGCACGGTCATTAGGCGAGCGACGATCATATGGTGACCAAGCATTTTTCGGAAGTAAAGCACACCCGTCACCGCCGCATATCGCGTTTCCACGATCTTTGAAGCGCCACTTCGCACCCTACACGGTGCTTTCTACGGTGACCGCGACACCTGACGACAAGCCAAGAAAAGAATGGACTGTTATCCAATACCGTCACGGCCCAAGCGCCGCTAGGGCGAGATCGTTCCAGGGTCACCGGGAAGCCTTCATGTGACAACGAGAGGGGAATTGAAATAAAACCCAGAATTTGACGCAAGGACGTTCGTGACGTTATTGACCTTGCCTTAAGTGAACGACGCGCGAGCCTCGCGCATCCATTCGAATTTCGCGGACAACGGCGATGTGGACGCGGTGAGATGTCGGACCAAATATTTACGTAGACAGCCAGGGTCTGACGAGATAGACAGAACATATCGGTTCAAAGTTAATCAGAATACGTACATACCAACCGACTGTACACATGTTGGTCCGGTGTACCTCGTTTCCGATCGTCCTTGCCAGGTGCATGGTGCGACAGTGGGGAGAATAAATGATACCAATCGTAATCACGACGTATCATAAAAGTCAGTCGAGTTGCCTTGTAGAGAGGCGCGGGGATAATTCGTGTGCGATTAGACCGGACGTGAATGCATAGTCAACCCGCCCATTGGAGGTTACATTTAATATGATCCCGTGTAGTAGTACCAAGTGGTTCAAGTCGGCGCCATATCAAAAAGTTAATCACCAGCCCAACCGAACAACTTTACCGTATAAGCGACGTGTCAGAGTCACCACGTGGGAATATCTGGAATCCAGAATAATTTCCGCCAACCATCCTGCACAAGAGAATATTAAGTTTCGGTAGAAAATCCTGCGAGCGGCTTTGGTCCATCCCATCATATGCTATGACGCAGGTGGGGTTTTTTGGTGCACTTTACGGACGAAAATACAAGCTCCAACTCCCCGTGCGGACACGCTGCACGCCACACTCGTAAAACGTAACGTAAGTCATCATGTACTATCCGTCTCACTGATCGCACCGTGCCAAGATATGATGACTCACAACGAGCCTGAGGGTCCATGCCGCTATAACTTCCCCAGTGCTTCAAATCGGCGTCTGCCGTTACAAGACCACAGCGTGACCACGATGCACGACATTGCACCTGTCAGAACCGTGTTCATGTGCCTTGTCGCAAATGAATTCGCTGTGACAAGGTTCACTCTGTTGTCTTTGAACATCGGTCCGACGGTAATAAGGACCCTTACTTACTGGCGCGATCTCCCCCCCGTTGTGACGAAATCTGACCCACGTGAGCCCGGGGATTATTGGGGTCGACTAAGTTTGTATAGTACTAGTGGAAATGATGGAGCGAGAAGGAGGGAACTCGTCCTGGGTCTCCCAAACTCCGTCCACACCCAAACAGCGTGTTCAATCATATGTCTGACAGAACCGTGATTTACGAGCGCAACATCTTGTGATTAGTATTGTAGCCTTCTAGTAGCCTGCTCGAGGTGAACCTTGAGCTTAATTGATGAAATCGACCTGTCGGACCGCAATAATGCCCGAAGAGATGCACACTAGTACTTCTACTTCCATCTAGCGCTTGAAAAATATCAGGGCGTGTGATTGACCCCTGCAGGATATTTATCTGCTGTCATCGAGCTAAAAATACGGTATTACACCGACCAATCCAACAGTGACACATGCGCTTTCGGGTGCTGAGTTGGGTAAATTGCAGGACTCGTGGTTTTCGTTGCTCGTGCCTTCTTCCCACATCAAGCCAGCATGAGCACCCAGAAGCTATAGAAACTTATCGCATGCGTGCGGCGCGGTGTAATCTCCTGTAGCAACGTGCACACGCGCCTCAGACGACTTTGCGAGAAGCGAAGTTAGAGCGAACACAAGCAATTCGTGGGACGACTGGAAATGCGATAAATCCAACATGATGATAAACGTCGTATCCTGACAACGTGCTTTCAATGCGCTGCGAAAGTTCCTAGACATAAAGAATGGGATTCAAGTAAACTGCTATATATGATCCGTGTGCAATGAATCGGTGGAGTCAGACTTACAAAAGGGGGTGGTGTCCGTTCCCCATTCATTCCCCATACAACGTACCCGGCAAGGTGGCCGGTAATACAATTTGTTCCTTTCTATGTTTGTGTTGATATTACCTAGAATGCCATCGTTTTTGATAATCGGTTACGACGATCGAGTATGGGGCTGGATCATGACGCTGGTCGCTAAGAGCGAGGGCAGTGCGCACCCTGCGCCAAGCTTCCGAGTCACAACTAAAGTTACGGTCAGCAAAAAAGAATCACTCTAGTGAACCGTAAATTTTTTCTAGATGGTTTACTGCGACGACCTGCAATAGGTAGGACCCTCGATTTGATCAGCTCAGCAAGCACGAGTGTAGTCGAAAAGAGATGATCAGCCAGCAACGTGTTCGCCTTTAAGAGTGGGTTGGTCGACCTGGCGTACTTCATATATAGAGTAACTAGAAACCCACCTTTCCCTCCTGATCGAGAACGATAAGAAAAAGATGATTGTTGATCGAATATGCAGCATGCTATCCCTGAAGTGAAGCATACACATCGATCGTATATTGATAGTATATTCACCTTGGGGTCCACTGCAAGTCTCAATTGGACATACTGGATGCCCTATCACTGCCAAGGATTTCGACCCACATCGGATTCGGATTTCTTCGACGGCCAGGCGTGTCCTTCCAAGTGAAGGTAGAACCTTGTTTGAATCTCCGCGAACTCAGCCTGCCTTTCACCCCGCGCAAGTTACGGCAACTACTAATACAAACAGAACGAGATTCTGGAAAGTTCTCCTAACCTCTGTGTGATATATCCGAAGGATACAAAGAAACATGGGTCATACTTGCCTTGAAGGATACATCTAAACATCCTCGCATTCTAATGTCGTAAGGTAATGTTACTGTATGGGGAGAGGTTAGGGTTTGCCTGAGTAAATTCTAAAAAGATCTGCAGAGCACGTTAAAAGAAACTCTTGGTCGGTTGCGAGCTCTGATTGGCCCAACGGACTCAACTATATACTATCCCTTTCTCGGCCCAACCTTGGCAAGGCATCGGCCGTGGCTAATTCAATTGGAAAAAACGCAGATCCGTAAGTCACCGAGCCTTGACCTAACAAGAACAGATTATAATCGATTTCTAGGTTAGAATTCGAAATGCATACGGCATATATCCGCGGCAGTTTCCGGTGGGTTACAAGTGGAGACGTTCAATCTCCGATAAATGACTAATCTAAGCAGTGCTCCCTCCAATATTGTGACGGCCGACTGAAGCCTGCCAAAAGCCATATAAATGGACTTGCGCTGATCTCTTAATCCCGCTCCACTTCGCCTACGCTGCTACGGCATCTTATTTCCCGACCGTACGGTACAAGAGCTCCAACAGTTCGGAATTGAGGATCAATGTCCGCGTGCTCTCACACACACTTCAATCGATCGAAGGTATGGTAATGCTTAACGTTGTGATTACAACGGTGTTCCGGAAAACAAGGACGTCGCTGATTCGGAACGTACGAGCCATTGCTTCTGATGACGGCGTTGACTAGTCTGAGCCTTGAACCGAAAAAACAAAAGGTTCTCATGAGAATCGGTCAGTCTCGTTTTCATGATCAGCGCTTGAAGTATGGCATATGGCAAGGATCTCACCTCTCCCAGGATTGATGCCCGTAATGGTTCACTTAGGCACTCCCACCTCTGATAGCTCGTTTATCTTCCGATCAGGCGTGTGGGCGACAGACGCCTCAGAGTCATTTGCATTCCATGCCACGGACAGCAGCTTCGTGATTTCATTCTATGCACGAATATTGAAAGGTGTCATCTTGGACCAGAACCTCGACGTACGTGACGTGTTCGTCCGACCAGTGGCGGCGGTCATCCCGGCAAAGTTAGATAACCATGGCTGCTGTCCCTGGAATGCAAACGTCCTCATCGTTCTCGTGGGTCGCTGATCCATTATGATAGTTGGGTCCTACGTACATCTGGGACGATGGCCTATCAGTTTGACGTGACAGCTGGTTCAATCTGGATGACAGAGATAAGGCCCCAGGCTGTTCCTCAGCCGCCGCGCGGCTAGACTGACAGCGCGACGTCATCTTGACGAGCGCTATGCAACCTTCCGTATGCTCGGCCACATGAGCCCTCCGTGGCATCCATGCAGCAAGTCTGCATCGCAAAGAGTTGATGGCACCAGATCCGTCGACCAAAGGAAGCACGGGAGCCGCCCAGTCTCAGCTCACAAACCCACCGCGGAAATGACCCGTCCATCGGGGAGGCTGCATCGATCAAGAGGATTGAAAGGCGCTCTCCGTTGTGGTGGCACAAGACGATGTATGCTGTGTGTTGGTGCGATCGTGCGATGTGGAGAGGTATAGACTTGGGACTTCATCTCCGTAAAGCTCGAAACCCGATGCACCGAGGCGTTCCTGTGTCGGGCTGAACTGGCTACGTTGTGTCCCGAAAGAACGTTGAACCTCGTTGGCAAACGGGACCGTTCCGTTCCGTTGGGCAGGAGAAGGGAACGTGGTCCGAGCGTCCTCCCTTATTGTGTCGCAAAGGCTACTTTGAGATATTCAGCTGTGTCAGCACGGTGGATGCTCGCATCTGTCCCTACATTTGCGGAAATAAGGATGCTAATTCTTCTCCAAAAAATGTTCTGCGAGGGTGTTTACGAGCTTCCGTTGACCGAAGATCCTATGGTTTGGTCAACTGTATTCTCTCCGAGCGAACCCCCTGCATGTTTGCTCTGGCCTGAGCCCGTGTTGAGCCTGAGGATAACGTGTTCCGTGAGTGGTTGAGGGCCGCGACGACCGCGACCCCTAGCAGACCCACGTTTCTGCGTTTATCTGAGATTGCCCGAAGAATGGCGCTCAGAACGCCAGAAGTCACCAAGGGGCCAACAAAGCTTCTTAGCTCCGTCGACAGTGTGCTTATTCCTGGTGACCCGGATAGCGGAGGAACAAAGAATCCCGCAGCAAATGGCGCCGGTAACAAACACTCCAACCAGACACGCACACATCGGAGACAACCGGCCGCAATATACGAGAATGCAGCACTCTGGTGCGAACACGCTAAGGTGTCGGACGTGATGAATATGGGCAACGGTGGCGCTTCGTGCGATCGATCGAGCGGGAACGAAGGAAAAGAAAAAGAAAAAGAAAAAAAAAATCGCATTGTATCGTACATTGTTCATCGTCGTCACGATAGCGCCGCCGTCAACAATGGAGAATGTGGCGTACCTCGTACACGTTCCTATCAATCATCATATTCACCGCCTTCAGCACTCGGTTCCCAGAGGAAGCTTGATTCAGTGGATATGGACCCCTTGACCATCAAATCACGGAATCGTCTATAGTCCGCTACAGCCCACTAAAGTTAGATCGGCGCTCGCAGCCCCTCCCCAAAGAGAAGAACCAAAGTACGGGAAGCTCTGGCAATTTCCGATTATTCTTTGCAAACAATCCCATCGAGTACGGCTTCCGCCGCGAAAGCGGGCATCTAACATCTCGTCAACAAGCAAAGGCAAGTCGAAAACAACAGTTAATTTCCGTAGAGCTCGAATTCCCAAGGGGTTCTCGTGATAGGAGCGGATTCGCTCAACCAGATCCTTCGTAAACGACAGGTCGCATAGATCCTTATGGAAGCGAGATGGGAATACGTCCCAGAAGGCAAGGGGACCTGGTTGAACATCCCTACTCTCTCCGCAGGGTAATGGGCGTCAATCACACGAGCCAGGGAAGCAAACTGGGAGACAAATTGCGGAAGATTAAGCGCGATGGTCGACCATGCGGTTAGAGGGCTCGACGAAGGCGGCGGAAATACGAGGGGGAGGTGAAGCAGCGGGGACGCGCTGCGATTACGAACGAGCTTCGGCGATTTCTGAAATTATCATTTCACATGAGCGATCGCAATGCAAAGGGACGAGTGCGACAGAGGAAACGGAAGTGATGAAAAGTGCACCTGAAATGTGGAACATCGAACGATTCCCTGTCTACCCATCTTATCGACTATGCCGACCTCGAACGACCAATCTCTTGCCAAGTTACGGACTTGAATGTGCAGCCAAGTATGTTTAAGTCCGAGCCCACCACTGCCAGAGGACGACGGAGCCGAAGGGGGGCACTGAATGAAAGTCTTGCGCAGGGTCGGAGATTGGATGTGGAGTACGGTTTGGCTTAGTTGGTGTCCTTGGCTTGTATCCGAGTGCTCGTCATGGTAGACGGACGGCGTTGATATCAGAACGGCCGGTGGAGGTGGTGCGGGAAGCGAAGTTGAGTCATTTAGAAGATGAAAGAAAGAATCAGAGGGCAGGCTGCCGTCAACGTGCAGCGAGAACAGGCCCAGGGGATCGCTGCCAGTGGAGGAGAATAACGAAACAATGTCTGGCTGGACAGATCCTGCAAACATCGAGTCACCGTGGGCGCTGTTCGAGAACGGATTCTCAACTTGGATTTCGTCGGTGGGAAGCGCGTCTTGTCTAATGTAAATGCACCTCACGATCACGCTCTACGGCAGTACGATGTACGTGTCTTTCAAAAGCACTATCTACAAACACAATGTCTCTGTGCGGGTGCAGAAGGTATATAGACTACAGTAATTGTCAGCGCAAAACGACGAGGGCAGTACGGTATGATAAGATACAGCAGACAACCTAGGAAAAAAAAGGAGGTGCAGCATTCACAACAAGCAGGCTCTCACACTCTTCTTCAACAGCCTCAACAACTCCCGTTTCTTGTATGGCTCATCCGGAAGCTCTGCATTTCCGTTCGCGAGCCCAAACAAGTATTTGAAATCAGCCTGGGCAACAAGGGGAAGTCTCGACGAAAGTTGTTTTTTCTTGCCATCAATCCGAGCCTTGAACTGTTTTGCGAAATCCTTCGAAATGACCTCAGCTCGAGAAACAACTTCAGAGGGAACCCCGGCCAAACTGGCGACGTGAGTGCCAAAGGAAGAGGAAGCGACCCCGTCAACCAGTTTGTAGAGAAAGATGAGCTATGCGTGGATCATCAGAGTTAGAAGAGGATGTACAAACATGGAAAACTACCTTCTGTTGCTCATCGTCGAGACTTGTTGACATGTACATATTTCTGATGTTCGGATGATATGCAAAGTCATCCGTGAGTGAACCATAGTGGGTGGCAAAGAATGCAAGAGGCAGTGTGTGTGTAGCAAGTTCGTGCAGGACAGCCTATCAAATGCAAATAATGGGCAAACGAAGCCTCAAACAAGAGTTTACTTACACCAGCAATTGCCATGCCATCCTACATGCAGTGAGCGTTGAATGCACTACGAAATTCTGAACAGTAGACTTACATAAGTTGATGTTCCTCTGCCCAGTTCTATAAAGAGTGGTCAGTGGAATGCATTGAAAACACATTCATCCTACCGTCCAGAATGACCAATGACCGCGGAGTCGCGTCCCGGAGGATCTTACAGCTGTGTGTGTGTGTTGGTCGATATTTCACCGCCAGGATCATGAGAAGCGTACCATTCGTCCAATTCGACTTTGAATGTGCTCGCATTCGAGAACATGTTATCGTAAGCGCCCATGCGGGTCAAGATCGCATCGACGGGACAAAGACTGTTGACTCTCCTAAGATGGTTCTCTTTCGCAGGATGGCTCTGCGACGTACCGAGCTGATTGAGCTGGGACACGCATTCCTAGCTGTGCCATAATCTTCGCAGATGGTAAGTTTCTCATTTACCACGTAGGAGGGGTTGCCCTTACAACACCAGCTGCTGTCATTCTCATGGCCTACAAAATATGAGTCGTTAATTTGTCGGCGTTCTCGCAAACTTACCGTAGATTTGCCGCTGTAGGAGTAAATTGTCAGTCTAACGAAATGGAAAGTAGGACAAGCAGTGACATACCCCATGTTCGGCCCTGCAAAAGATCTCTAAGCAACAAGTGACTATAGTCAATAAATCTCAACATACCAGTCAGTAAGGCGATCCTTCCCACATCTCCACCAAGCTTAATATCATTGGGGATAAAGCTCGCTTTCAGTTCTGCAAGAGTCGGGTGCCTCAGGTCTTTGAACTCGATGAATGCTGCATCCCCATCGACGAACTCGGGCCTACAAGAAGGCTCGCCGATTGCAGTAGATGCTCTGGCTAGGGAGAACAAGCAATCAAGCTCAGCAAGAACACGGACGGCTCGAAGCCACACTCCACGATCAGTATCAAATTCCTCAAAGAGTCGCCCTTTGAACTCTTTCATGGAAGTGGTGCGGTTCTCACGCGCTTCCTTCAATGCACGGATAGTTGTTTGCAATGAGGGCACGACCCAGCGTTTCGCAGCCTGGAAAGTTTGTAGGCGAATGTTGTCAGCACAGACACAAAAGGGACCCACCTTAGTAGCACCACTCTTTACCCAGTCATCGGGAATATTTTTCTCGTTGGCTTTCGTTTGAACTAGATAGATTTCCTATGGCACAGAATTAGTGATTTTCCAAGAATACAACGATCTAACGCACCTTGTTTCCCGTTCCACTGTGCCACCAAGACAGAGAACATCTTGGAAAATTTGTCAGGAGGATCGATCCGCCACGGCATCTTGGGCTCACCCGAGTCTCTTCTCAAACTTCTTCAACTGCCCATCAAGTTCCTTCTCTAGGTTCGTGATTTCTGCCATCACACCATCATAAACGTCGTCTTTTCCGTCCACAGGAAGTAACTCGTCCGTTTCTGGAATACATCAGAATTCGATATCTCAGAAGTCATATTCTCTACCTTTGCCGACGGTGAACCGTGACGTTATATTCTTCAAGTGAGGCGTAAGATCCGGTGCGGATCTCAAAAGACCTAGTATTGTCTTGGACGCGAAAGATTCGGAGTCATCTGCTAAGCTTGCAAGACCTTCGCTGAGCCTTTTAAATGCCTAGGACGCACTTCATGTCAACGCAGTAAACTTGGAGAATGAGGGAAATTGCGTACAGAAAGCACCTTGACAAAGTCCTTCACTTTACAGTTTTTCGCGTGTATGCGGGAGACAATGCGTTCAAGATCGGGCAGGCCTTTCACCAGTTTAGTAAACTCCTCCTCGAATGTTTCATGGTTAATCAGTTCCTGAACAGCGTCGAGTCTGCCAAAGGACGGACATTAAGGATGGCGAAACCTAACGAAACGGTGTAATCACCGATCATTGATGTCTTTCACATCACGCAATGGAACGCAAAGCCATATTCTAAAGAGTCTCTTCCCTATTGGACGGACGTTACACCGAAGCACAAGAAAATCGAAATCAGTGATGGACACACCGAATGGAGTGATGCACCTATTCAATAGTTTATGCAGAGACCCCTCGTCCGTACCTTCGTTATTTTGTAATACCTGGACGTCCAATGAGATGCTGTCAAGTGAAATCAACCCGTATCTTTACCTCAACGTGGTTGAGCGTTTGGCCATCCAAGATCAGGTTGCGTCCCCTTTTCATAGGGTCGTAGATATTGAAATTCTTCATAGTCAACAGATCTTTGTCGATATTGAGTTGACGGAGATACCATGTCATTGCTCCGAGCGCCTCCATAGCGGATCGACTACCAGCCATATCTCGGATGCTGACAGGCACATCCTCGTTGAGTACGCCGTCCTCGTCCATGGGTACGTCCTCATTTCCGGAGAACATTTTGTTCAATTCCACGAAGGTCTGCTCATACGTAAAACCTTCAACATCACGAAGACTTGTCCAGAGGCACGAGGACGGCAGAATAGCTTTCAGAAGGCGGACTGTTGCCACAGACAAATTGCCCTTGATGACACTTCGATCAGTAATCTTCGATAACGAGGGCAGAAGGGAGTAGATGCTACCTTGGTAAATATCACTTCCTTCGGCCTCAATTGCCTGATCGTCGTCTCCAATTTCGTGAAGCAAACGTCATCATCAAAGGAACTCAAGTTGAACTGTGATGTTGCACTGTCTAGAACGCATATACCGAAGTTACTGCCTTTCTTGGAGTCCAGGTCCTCGCGAATAGAGATGCAATGGCCTGCTTGTTCATCCGTAAGGAGTTCTTCGTCGACAAGGGTTCCGTTCGTATAAACTTTGTTGAGCTCTCTGTTTGTTGGTCAATATTGATTAGAAGTCTATCGGGTGGCAACATACCTCCGCACGATTTTGTCCTTGCCTTTGTCATCAATAGGTTTGCCTTTGGATTTAGCCACGCGCATTTCTGCACCAAGAGCAGTCTCTGCCTGATCGACCCGACCAACTTTGTGACCTACTTCTGTGCTTAGCTAATTGATTTGTCGTGAGTGACTATAAAGTTTCACCTTTTGCAAGAAATTTGCTTTGTAACGACTAAGTTCAGTGACTATATGCATCAATGAAGCATGCTTACGCTGCCCAGAAATTGAAAGACATCTCAGGGACGCCAACCTAACGAATTCTTATGAGGGATACACCAGAGGCTGCCAGAGACTCTGCACACCATTGACATCTTCACTCGCTGAGTGAGCTTTAAATCAAAATCCCTATGACCGATGCGCGCGTCATCTTCATACAGCTACAAGCTTTTTAACCTGGGCACAACAATCATGTTACATACGCACCTCCAAGAATTTCCTAAACACGAGAGGATATAGTTTAGCGATTCAGAGCACATGTGAGAAACTACTGCACCCTTTCTGGAAGAACAGGATCTTGACGAATAGTTCAGTCACTCTGAAGAACAAGAGGAATGGAAGCGGGATACCGTATCAAAATGATTCTGCTTGATCTGACAACAAAAAAATATAGCGTATACAAGCAAAAGTATTAGATATCGTACCTCCCAGAACTAGGGAAAGTTTTGGTCAACGGCATGCCCCAAGTGCTCTTGAAAGCGACCTACCTGCTTTTCGAACGGAGTGAATTCGGACCATGCTTTCTTGGGGATGTATAAAGTGCGAGGATCATATCCAGGTTCACCTGGGCGCACACCATCCTTCTTGAAAATGTCGTTGTGTTAGTAGAAGCCAAAAAAAAAAAAAAAGCAGAGAAGGCATACATCTCTAACGTCCACTAAGAAACTAAATGGATCATCCGCAGCTTTCTTCTCGGTCTTCTTCTCCTGAGTGCGCTGCTCGGCCGCAGTCAAAAAGAGGGACGTCGCATTACCAGCACTGGGGTTCTCGGCAGGAGCCTTTTTGGGAACAGAGCGTTTGACAGGCGGTTTTCTAAGCTTCGGTTCATCCCCATCTTCTTCATCGTTGTCATAACAAGAGGAATGTTCAGATGAATGCTGGGAGGTAACGCTACGTGAAGAAGCACGTGATCGAGAACGGCTGCGCGTTTCCTCGTCAGACTCGTCAGGGACGATGAAATCGTCGTCGTCGTCGGCTAGAGAACTGGAGCGGGATGCGCGTGCTGACGAAGAAAAGTAAGCCGGATGTAGACTGCGCGACGCATATATGCACACACAGTGTTTGGTCGGTGATTTTCTGAACCTTGACAACCGCGAACCGAACGAAGGGACGTCGCTTTGCTCCTCGTCAGATGAGACGACTGCTATCCTTGGCTTTTTGGGCCGACCTGGGAAAAAAAACACGTCTCAGGCACATTCCTTACGAGGGGGACGTCATGAAAACTGACCTCGAGAAGGGGACGACCTGTCATGATATTCTGGGGAAGAAGTTTGGTACACAGGAGACTTGCGGACATTGGCCGCATTCTGATCCTCGCCGTCATCTGAATCCGCAATAACGATCTTGCGCTTGTGGCGTGTCTGAGGAGTGTGAAAGTGAAACGAATAAGCGGTGTATGCTGTGAGAGAAGCTTGGTGAGCTCACCACCCTGGGTCTGGTTGGAGACTTGACTCCATGTTCGTCGGAGAGCATGTCGACATCAATAGGTTCGCTCGTTGGAGGGGTGCTGCCTTCCTGATCAGACGACGGGGGATGTGCGTCCAATTGGGAGCGCAGAGGTTTTGGCGGTGATGAGGACGCATCGGTCGATTTTGAAGATTTCGTTGTTGTCTTTGCAAAAAAGTTCATAAGACTTTTCTGTTTCATGTTGTCTGACGAGGATGGGTTGGATGGTGCGGAGCTGAGCTGAGCGCGATCGCGTTGTTGTAGCGTATTTATACAAATGTCTTCGACAAAGTGCCGAATTACATACAAGCTGGTCATGAATAAGTTATTCGCAACTTTTCTTTTTTCCACCCCACTCTCCTTTCCACCACTGTCATTTATGCTTGCCCTCCTTGCCCTCCTCCCCCTCATCGCCTCGCTGATACCCATCACATCTGCTGCTCAGGGCGCAACTTGGTATGTACCTATCCCTATTACAGCATCTTTGGTTTACGGGTGGCACACGACCGCAGTAACAACACCAACCCTTGTTCGTCAGATTACCCCTGCTGCAGTAAGCCCCTTTGACTCATCATCTTCATTTCCTCTCATCACCGCTCGTCAGGTGAATACGGCTTCTGTGGAGATGGCTACGTCAGTTTGACCCGTATGGCGCTCACTCCATGCTGATCCACCGTAGTACTGCCTAGGAGGGTGTGATCCCTTTAGTTCCCATTCCCTCTCCTCTTGCTCCCCCAGTCCCATATGCCAGAACGCCAACGTAAGAGAATAGCTCCCAACACGCCACGCCTAATAATCACTCTAATTTACAGTATTCTCTCTCGGATACTTCGCACGTCCTTTCCAACTATACCCACTTCAACGGTAATTCCAGCCAGTATGGTACGTCCCAACTTAGATTTTCGGAAGGCACATTCACACTACAGTCATCCAGACTGGGTTCTACAGCAAGGTTCTGTCCTCAATACGACGTCTGATGGAGAGGCCGCAATTGCTCTCACACTGACAGAAAAGGGTGGTGGTAGTCTTCTCTCCTCCACCCGTTACGTTCATTATGGCAAGATTACTGCTCGAAGTGCGTTTACCTTGCCTCTCTCTCTCTTATTTCTTCTAATTTGTTTTCTACATTCTAGTGAAGACTGGTCGCTGGGCAGGCGTTGTTTCCGCATTCATCACCATGAGTAGCATCAAAGATGAAATTGACTGGGAGTTCCCGGGTAATAAAACCACGGAAGGTCAAACCAATTTTTTCTGGCAAGGCGTCATTCGTAAGTTTGCTCGATATCCCTTGATTTCCCTTCACAAACGAGCTTTGTAGCCCCGGTTAGCAACGGGGTCACCGAGACCGGTCTTTCAGACACATTCGCTCATTGGCATGATTACACCGTGCGTCCCCAGTGATGTGCGGAATTGCCATCTCCAACATCTCCGCTATTAGATCGATTGGCAGCCTGAATCTCTGACTTTTCTGATTGACGGCAATGCCACACGGACCATACTGGCTGCTGATTGTGTTAACAATGTCACCGGTGTGACGGATTTCCCCAACACTCCTAGCCGCATCCAGCTCAGGTACGTGCACGATGAAACCTAGTTTCGCTGAAAACTAAGGATCTTCTAATACAGCCTCTGGCCTGCTGGCATTGCCTCTGAACCAAAAGGCACCATTCAATGGGGCGGAGGTATGATTGACTGGTCGGATCCCGATTATGTGTCGGCCGGTACGTTACTCCCCTTGTTTCGTTACCCATACTCACGGGGCATTAGGACATTTCTATGCCCTCTACCAGTCCGTCTCAGTGGAATGCAATGACACCGTTGTTCCCGGTCCTGATATTACCTCATACGTCTACGGTTCTAACTCGTCATTGGACACACCCTCCATCGCCTTCTCCAACGCTTCGACCATCAACAGCGCAACCTCACTCTCCGGTATCCATAGCATACATGGTGTCCTCGTTGGCAGCATTCTCGCTATCATGTTGCTTGCTCAACTTTTTTAATGTACTGACGTCCCGGATGTATCTTCGTTTTGGGGGGCACACGTTGTCTCGACGAGACGATCCAGTCACTGTCGTCGCTTTCTCCTATTGAGTTTAATTGGCAACAATACAATCTGACGATTATAGTTCTCTTGATGGTCCACAGAGCGGTCTTTTCTGTATCTTTGATTTTTTTTCGTCGCATGCACCGACGAGTTTTCCTCTGCTTCTATCTCAGTTATTGATGCTGAGTGAAACCTTTGAGGTGTCCCACTTCAAAGATAGATATACATCGTACTTTGAATAATGACTGTAAATTGCTCGGGTTTGCGGAGAAACGTCCCCAGCAATGCTTGCTTGACTATCGAGCGGTATTGATGTCGATTGTCTCTGAACATGTGCGTCACCCAAAGTTCAGAAATTGAGCTTAGTTGATTATTGTACTTAACTCCCCGAGCCCGGATTTACAACGCATATAAGTAGTAGGACTATACAAGTATACATACAATTAAGCGCGCAATTATACAAGTGCAAAGTCCCAAGTTATACAAAAGAATATACATAATCCCATATTATCACACCGAAAGGTAATGTAGCGGACGACGGGATCGGGCTTGAGGTCATGGCACGACGAGCGAGGCAGGATCGGGGTCAAAAGTTGTTACGGCGAGCATGAGAGCATCTTGAGTCGTAAGCCTGAGGGACGTGCGGAATTTCGATATCGCTGTTGCGTAGCTCTAAGCAAAGGAGGTATAGGTGTTGGCGTGGCCGAGAGACAAGTGACAAGCGCGCGAGGGCCTGAGCGGACGTCCATCACAGCTCCAGCTAACATGACATCAAGGAAAGTATACTTGACGATTGCACGAAATAGTACTTACGTCGAACTCGTCGCAGAGCTGGACCTAGAGACGGCATCCGTGGCATAGGGCCTCATATGTGCTGGAAAGGGCTGCGGAGCAAGAGGGACATCGCTGAGTAGTCCACTTGGCACTGCGGTTTTGAAAGAAGAGTTAAATGCTTGACCACCCGTGGAGGAGCGTGAACCGATCTTAAAGGGCATAGCGAATGGGTTGAGGCCGACGTCAGGAGATTTTTCGTGACCCACAAGCGACGCAGAGAAGAATGAAGGACTTGTGTGTGTTGCTGTGTCTGCGTCGCAGATATAGTAAGCCTCGATAGGGTGTCCTACGTACGACTGGGATTGTAACGCCTCTTTCGCTTCCCGAGCGCTAGAAACATTCAAGTATTGGACTATAGCCGTGAGGGTTGTGTCTTGAGCACCGACAGGCGTGGATCCAAGAATTTTGATGTCTTTGATGGGCCCAAACGGATAAAAAAGTGGGTGTAAATCTGAGATCTGCGTGAACAATATGGTAGATAAGTTTGACACCAGAAGTTTTGATGTCGGTACGTGGGTAAGTTCCCAGTGGTCCCCAGATCCGCTAGGGATGCGATAAGGCCCGTTGGGTTCAGAAATAGAAGGTGTGGAGATGGCGAGCATCATGGTGCGATCCGCTCCATCCAAGAAACCTACCAAAAATCAGTCACGCAGCGCCAAATGATACCGGACTACGCGACCTTGGGATCGTTGGACTACTGCCCACGAGATATCAAGTACATGTCCCCTGAGGAAACATCAAGGAGAATCAAAACGAGGAGCAACTTGAACTAGTACTTAATCTGTGTGCGCGACAATGCACCCATCGCTGCCTTTGCTTCTTGATGACCAGACATCACAACAAAGCCGCGTCGACGAGAAGCACTATCCAAGGTGGCTAGAATGACGGCGTGGGTCACGGTTCCGTAAGGTTCAAAGGTCTTGACAAAGTCTTGCCTAAAGACGAAGAAAGAGATTTGAATTCATGCTTCTGCACTGGCTGTGGATCTCACTTGGTGAAGTCAAATGGCAAACCAAGTACGTAGAGATTCCGACGCAAGTCTCCGTTTGATAAAGGATATGTGCGAGTGTTCATAGTGGATGTTGAATAACGCAAAACACTGCCGCAAAACGCATACATGAGTCATATGATATTGTAACCGGCATACGCTTACTTTTGATTATCAACCATTCGACCAAGACCTTCCTGGGAGTCCCTGAGGGAAACAAAGTAAGATATGCGGACATTCAAGTTTGAATTTACTCCCTTGTTCCTCTCAGAAGCTATGCAATTCGCCGTCGATTTGTTCGGATGGTCTTGGGGTTGTCTGAGCTGACCTTTTGGATGGATTTGAGTCAGCTCACTAAACAACATTAGCTATCACATATGCTTACCGTACATCCACGAATTGGCTTTCCCGCTATTCATACACTTTTGTTCAAATATACGCCAAACTGTCGAGGCTTACCGCTGTACGTTGCTTTGTCAAGGACCTCAGGGCGTGAATCGCGGTTCATTTCCAAGCCAATCGGATAGAGAGCGAGTCAAGAAAGAAACAAGATTTTGTGTTGAAGAAATTGAGCGGGACTGATTCTACGGCGGGAAGCAAAAGAAGACGAGAGAGAGCAAAGAGCACGCGGGAACTTACCGACGCGGTCTCGCTCTAATTTATCTGACGCGTCGAGGTCACGTGCAATTGATTCAGTATCGCATATTATTAGTCAGCGCTGATCATGATATTCCAAAGGCTATTGCACACTCGTAGCTTTATCTCACATTGACACAATTCTCAAGGAAGGCATGTCTAAGAGCCTCTTCTACTGTTCTTCTCTTCCTCCATCCACGCAAGTCGCTCTGAGACGTGCTGGCTACGAAACAATCGACGAACTCTCGGGTGCGTCGGCAGAAATCCTATCCAAAGGTAAGGACATTCGAGGCCTATCTCGGCTGACTCGATTTTCCGTGATGGTGACATTGCCAAGAACTCGGAATCGATGTCGCGGACTGCGAAACGTTGATCAGTGCAACGCAAGCACCGAGGGGATTACCCTTGAGCCAGTCGGTAGCCTCATTGTCTCGCACGGCCCTTTTGAAATGCGACTACCTTGCTGTGAACTCAATCCTCGGAGGTGGATTACCTCGTGGCTACATATTGGAAATAGCCGGTCCTCCGGGTAGTTGTAAGGAAGCCATCGCATTAGATTTCGTGCGAATGTTCGCGGAAGCTGATGAAGGTGTCATATTCGTTGGTGAGGCTTTCTGTAATAACACCCACCCCAAAACGCTGAACCCCTGCATGCTAGACATGCAGGGAATGTCCAGCCCAGCGGCCATTTCCGGGGTGCTTGCAGGTAATCAATGTCTTCGTTTGATGCCAAACCGAGTGGTCATTCTCCCACAGTTAGTACGGCCTCCAACTACGCCGACAAGTTGATACGCTATGCTCGGCTGCACACACTACCTGACCTCATAGTCTTTATGCACAACCTCCTTGCAGAACTCCGCCCAACGGTGGGTATTGCAAATTGATGACTGCGTCTTGATGTGCTCAGTGATAGAAGACCGGCCTGCTTGTTTTGAATTCTATATCTTTCCCTTTTCAATCACACCCAGATCTCCCTCCGCCTAGGAGGACAGCCTTGATGAATATCATTCGACAAACCCTTCTTCATGCTTGTGTATCCTGGAACTTGACTGCAAGTGAGCCTAGTTTCCCCGTCAAGCAAGGTGTTTACGTGTTCAGCAGACCATCATCACCTCGCAGATGGCGACTAAAATGTTCAACGCAGACGGATCAGCAGCCACTTTCGACAGTGGAGCCAAAGCCGTAATGATGCCCCAACTAGGTTCTTATCTTTTAATTAATGCAAATTGCGGGCTAAAGCAACCCCAATTTCCAGCGTCTGACTACCTGCCTTCTGGACGATCATATCGTCTCGTGATCATACCACACTCAAGAGTGGAAGGGTAATGTGATTCCACCTTAGTTCGACCACAGTGCACCCATTCCATTCCAGAGCGATACGCCTTCTCTCCTCTCCAAGCGGTCGTCGTCCAGATGACGTATCAGAGGTGAAATATGCGTTAGTGAGTACAATTACCGTCGGGCGCTCACCAACTGATGCATGAAAAAATCCAGGAAGGCTCATAACGGACATGGAATAGTTGAACTTATTAATTCCCTTTCATGGACAAGTGCTATACGATGGCAAGGCCTTCTCTGGCAATGATGTCCTTGCGTGTTACGATCATATCTACCTTCCAGTCGTGGTCTGTCATTGGGACTTGCCCTGCCTCCAGCAATTGCTCCTGGAGAGACAACGCAACTGACATCTGTGTGAGCATGACACTGAGAGAATGTATGATTAGCTACCTAAAACAGGTCGTGGACGCTTGCCGTCGGCAATATAGGAGGAAATGAAATGGTCGTAATATCCTTTACCGTGGCCCAAACGCGATAGAGATGAATCAAACGCGACGCCTGCCAACGGGTGGGGTAAGGGGCGAGTTGAATTCTAGTAACCGGGAGCGGCCTCGCGGATGACGAGGCTGTAACACTGACCTGGTATGATGATCAGGTCGAGGTCTTCACATGAGGCATCGAATACTAGAAAGAAAGAGGCGAGGTTGAGCTATCCAAGCTGAGTCTAGGTACCGTAATCAACAAAGACCCATACTACTCTGTCGTTTCTCGTTTCCCCGTTCTGCCGTCGGCTCGGGGATACCCCACAAGCCGACGGGGAGGGTCTGAAGGTCGTTGGCATCGTACAACCTCACGAAGTCCATTTCCTTATCTTTGGACGTGAGGCTTGGCACAAACAATATTTTACCTGCGTTTGGCTACATAGTACCCCAGGTTGACATAAAGACGTGAGAGAGACGCCTGCGTACCTTCGTCTGCCAGTATATTCGATATCAATCCCGCCGTCTGTACTTCTGCAGAGGGCATACTCAGGTAGCAGCTAATCGTCTTGGAACGTTTGAAAGCCGGAAGTGCGACGACCTTGGCCAGGATCGCCTCTGCTATTCAGTGCATGAATTCGTCAGTCGATGGGCCCATACGGACCCGAGACAATTTACACTGAGATTGCAAGTCCGATTGCGTGAGACCGCGAAGCACGTTGGTCATCGACTTGCGAAGCGCTTTCTTGGTGGACTGAAGCGTCGTGATCGACATCGTACGACGTTTGGGAGATGGGAGAAATGCTCGTGGGGATGGTCGGCAATGCTGTGCGGGTTGCCAATGTCTGACAGGGTGGCTCAGCGAATGATCAACGCTGCCGCTGAGTCGCTCTTGCTCCACGACCGTCACGGAGGTTGCGCTGAACACGTCCAAAGACACATCGACAGATGCGAGCGATGGAGCCAACGTCGCCCGTAGCACCCCTCGCACGAGCCACAGAACCGCCACGCAGTCGGGCTCCCGAATTTTACGGATTCGTCGCTTGGTCGTCAACTTCCGTGTTGTTCGTCGTTTATGTTTTGTGGGCCATCCTGCCAGACGAATATATTGTCTGGCTGGGCGTAAAATGGTACCCAAGCCGGTATGCAACTCATTTGAAGGAGGAATAATAACACTCAATATACTGACAGCGAATGGACGTTGCTGCTCCCCGCATACTCTGTTGTTTTGATCCTTCTCACATATTTTGTTTACTTCTCGCTCGCGATCGCGCGTACCCCGTCCTTCGGTGACGTTAACGCTGTTGTGGGTACGAACAATATGTCCTAATCGCGGTAAATTGGTGTGCTCATCCCTACCAGATGCCAAGAGTCATCTTCCTGAACTTTCGGCGCCTAACCCGTACCTCAAGCATGCAGACACGACTACTGTTCCAGAGTTGTATGATATACCCATCGGAATTGTGAATCGTGTGCTGTATGGACCAAGACAAATATGATACACAAACGGTCTCGTTAAATACCCCTGAAATAAATGCAGAGCGATGCAATGAATCTAGTTGTACCGAGTTAAATTATATTGGTATAGATTGTTGTAGGTGCCAAGAAATCGTGTCAGTACGTGGGAGTCATCTATTCGAAGAGTCTTCTTAAAGGTTGACCATCGACTTCATCTAGCCCCGTAATTCGGGTAATCTCTGGAGAACTCATCGGTGCTCCTGCTATAATCGCTCCGGTACTGGCGGATGTCGGGTACGCTGCAAGTCGCAACTTCGTCGCATTCATCGTCAGAACCAGTCGACAGGGTAGTCGACGTCGTTGAAGACACGCTAGCCTGGAACGTGAGGCTGGTGGCCGAGCTACCAGCTATCGCTGATGTTTGGGCAAGCCACTCGCGTGACTGAATCTCAGGCTGAGGAATCCATCGATACCTTGTCGGCTGTCTTCCCGCATCATAGACATGCGTCACCACCGGTTCTTCAAACCCGACAGCAAAACTGGGCATGGAAAGGATGCCGGGAGACGCTGGATTCAGCCCGTGTGTGCGTAGGTGTCGCTTCGCATTCGATCGGACAGCAAAGCTTTTTTGACAGTTTTCAACAGTGCATTTATAAGCTAATTGGTGTGCTCAGCAAGTTACTCGGCGATGACGACGCACGAAAGACATACGCCTGGCACCCGAATGAGTGTTCATGTGCGTAGCCAAGCCGCTCGGCCGAGGGAACTGCTTGCTACATTTCTCGCACCGGTGCATTTTCGACTTCTTCTGTTGCTTCGCGCCGGTGAGTCTATGGTCACCGGCACGAGAGTTCGCGGGGTTGTGCGGCGACGAGAATGGGGTGTCGTCGAAAGAGGACGCTGACATGCGCAGGTGGTTTGTTTTTATTTCCTTGTCGCTGTCGCGCTGAAACCTCATGCCAGGACCCTGCAGTGTTGCGCCTCCAAAAGAAATGGGGGACAAAGCCGAAAGAGATGAAGAAGGGGACGGGTGGACTGCATCCGATTGATCGCCCGCCACGATGTTCGTATCTGGTAGACCTTGCATCGCATGTCGGTTCTCTGGGTCGTTGATGAGCCGGAGCTTCGTGTCGGAAAGCTGGAAGGTCAAGACGCATGGATGGAGTGACTGAGCCTGGTTAACGTGGTGTGTGGCGAGGTCGACATTTCGTGATGAGTGGATCTGGAACTGATTCATCATCGGAAACATATGGGTCGCTTCCTCCAGGTCAGAGTCTTGATATGACTCGTCAGACGTGCTTTCGGGCGGTTCGCTCACGGGGGACCTAGGTATTCTTGGGGGGGAGTGCGTCCATAGGGGATGACCCGATTGCGGATGCGAGGGCTACAGCATTTGTCAGAGGCTTTGACGAGGAGGGGGCTCGCCACCTACCCATGAGGACCGCCTAGATGGCTGCGGCCCGTGGAGAGGTGCATCGACGATGTGGAGGCTTGCGAGGTCGCAAGGGGAGTAACTAGCGAATCTGGACACGTCGCTGGCGTAGGGCAACGATGTGTGCGAGGTGGTGCGCTGGGAGGACTCTGGATACGCGATGGGGTGGACGGCCATGGAGGGGCTTTCGTCGTCGACATGGAGACGTCGTTGCAAAATATCAGAGTCCAGTTGAGTGGAATCCTGACCGGTACAGGAGTGCATGAACTGAACGCTGATATTTTCGCTGGCGGAGAGATAAGGGTGAAAATGAGGTTCGCAGGGGAGAGGCGCCAGGAGATGGGATATAATATTTTGTTCGTCCGGGTTGGAGGGGTGTCTGGAGTGACCGATGCGCGAAGAACGGCTGGGAAAGTAGCTGTTACCAGACGAGTCGGCCATGGAGGGATGGGGAGGGAAACTGGAGGGAGATCATCCTGTGGTCTCAGAGTGCGGGTCGAAGCGAGCTCGGGACGTACTGGAATATGCCAGAGGCCGCCCTGATCCCGAGCGTGGAAAAGGGCACGAACACCAAAATAACAAATGACGCTGTATCGAGTCAGTGAAAAGACTGATGAGTCCCAGTGACAACGAAAGAGCTGGGGGATATGCTGAGGCTGTTGAGCCCCCCCTCCCAAGGGGGAGAGATAAAAGGAGGAGCGGAGGCTCGCAGCAAGGTGGTAATGAGAGGACATGCGGACAAGTCCAGTGTGCGAGTGGGAGGATGATAGTATGCACACAGCAAACCGGCCATCATTGATGCCCCCCGTTCGGAAAAGGTATTCCTAATCGACACATGTCTGGCATAATTAATGGCCTATGAAACGCAAATGGAAAATGGCTGTCAGAATGTGCGTGGCGGTCATTCGTGATAGCCCCTTGACGACTGACACATCCTCTGCAAGTTCCGAGTCAGTTGCGCAAAGTTCATATACTAGTGGACCACGATCCTGCCTAGTCGAAATTCGGAATTAGAACGAGAAAAAAACGTAGTCATTGGCTTGTATTATTACCACTCGATCAGGCGTGGCCCGCCCGCGATCTTCGTGACGCAGTTTGCAGTTCTCCTGCTCACTTCTTCTGAGCCTCACCTGTTGGCTAGAACCCTTGGATTTTTCAACTCCGCGAATCCAGCGTGGCGACCCACAAGCCCACTGCGAAATAAAAATATGTGCGTAAACACATCTCATACTTACCCAACCACGCCAGTATTACACTCTCTCTGACAACAATTCGCGATCGTTGGGGCTCTTACTCCGATCAACCGGGAACTTCATTCAACGGTACAGCATTTGGTACTCTGCTATTCCGGTACAAACGGCCCCTGTCCCGCGACAGTGCGTGCAATATTACGCCCCTGCCTTCTCTCAATGGGTCTAAGTAATCCTTAACCAACCGTATCTTCCGCGCACGATGTTCGGGTATGAATGGGCTGTATGTCATTCCGTGCATGCGTTATCCAAAAATTAATACACAAATCCTGTGAAGCGGTACCAATTTACGCTCTGAGTCATTCTTTCATTGGTCGCGTAACGCTTACCTGACCTGCGTGAACCCACCTGACACACCTCTCTCGTCAACCTATGCCCACGAATCTCGTCTCTTGGAAGCGGTCCCTACCCCACGTGTCTCTCGTTCGGTTCCCAAGTTTTGCCGGAAAAGCCGAGAATCTTTCTGGGGTTTGGCGTCACGTGAAAGGCGGCGTTGAGTGGCGCAGACCAAGGCCGAGACTGTTGCCCCGATTGTCTGCCTTCAGGAGTTACAGTGGTCTCAAGACGTCTCAATGTAGGTAATTCCTGCCAAAGGAAAAGGTCAGTGTCGGACGAAGAAATCCACGAGGTTCCTCACATGCGCCGCGTGAGGCTTCGCTTTCATGGCCCACTTATTCCACCATCCATTTGCTACGGTATGCATCCGCGTTTCACGTACACATGAATCTGAGTCAAGGTCCTCCGAAATCCCTGCGTCAATTGAGGCAGTCCCGGGGCCCGGGTGAGAGCGACCCATGGCCTTCGAACTCCTACCCACATCAAGTTCTTTGACTTCGTCCGCTGAGCAAATGCCAAGCATATCCTTCAAGTCTGGCCCACCAATATCTGTTTCGGCCAGCGGAGGTGTTCCGCGAACGAGAATTTTTCCTGCTTCTCCAGGCTCCCGGGACGACCCGCTGCGCTTATGAAACCAGGGAGAACGCCGTTTGATCGCGAGAGGACTTGAAACGATGTCAGCATCGAAATCGTCCATATTCTCATGCTCCCGTTCTGTTACCCTAAATGAATGCCCAACAGGAGAAGAGAGATCTGGTGTGGATAATCGGAAATACGAAGGCGGTGGGGACATATATCCATCCTCTTGATGAACACTGTCAGGTGGCTCCTCGAGATCACATTCGGTGGTGTGACAAGGATCCATATTCTCCTTGTCGCGTGTTTCAGGGTCGTCCCGATTACGCATTCGGGTTTCGTTAGGGATGGAAGACGCGAGTTCCTGCCTTACGGAACGGGGTAGGTTCGGGCGCGATCGCTGCACCATATCGGCATCAGCGCATCCAGTTTTGATCCGTTTTGCAGCCAAGTCGTCATCTAAAACGTCACAGAGTGTTCTTTTCCCGCTGTTCTTCCCCGTTTTCCTCGTGGGAGCTGAGTTACTACGAGAGAGTCCTGTACTGGGCTTAGGAGCTAATGTGTGGTGAGTGGCAGATCAGTACCGAGGATCCAACGCGCTTCTTACAAAAGAACTGCATAAGGCCGACAGTGCCATGGCCTACTGTAGCCTTTCCTTTCCCCTTGTCGACATTCGCACGATGGAGATTATCAAAATGAAGCGGAAGTGACTTGGAAACGTGAGGCACAAAACTCGGGTTGATATCTTCTATTGGTAAAAGGGTGATCGGATCCAAGTCTCCATTTGCAAGCTTTCTCGCTAAAGAAGGTTCTAGGTTGCTGGCATAATCGTCATTAGCTGAACACGAAAAAAAGAAATATAACGCCACCTCCCGATATATGCCTCCGTTTCGTCATCCATAACATCCCCCGCGGTTATCTCCGTTAGGCAGACAACCTTCTGGTCGAGTGGGCAATAAACCCGCTGGTGCAAGAATACCTTCTCAGCCAACAAAAATGCCTGAAGGTACCCCTTTGGCACGGCTTTCTTCCCTTCTAGCCTCAGCGCTCTTACGAGCTGATCCACAGTGCGATGCTTTCTGAGCAACGCCCAGGCAGTCTTGAGCCCAACACCAGGTATGCTAGAGAGATAATCACAGCCACTGAGGATTGCCATGGCGCGAAACTGAGAATCTGTCCATCCCAGCAATGATATACCTGCGTCGGCGGTTGTTACGGACCCGAAGTCATCACTGGATATGTACGTGATGGTGCTTGAAACTGCATCAAGTTTGAAAAGAACTCTGCGACAACCAAAGACGAGCAGGTCGGAGTCCTCCGTGATGATACCATCAACGATTCCAATGCGTTCCAAGTAAGCCATCTGTGCGTCAGCTTCGTACGGCGCGACCACGTATTCGATTCCCTCTGCTCGAAGGACCTGTTTATGCAGGTCAGCGCACGGTCCAACTGATAACAATGAGCCCTACCTTGATAAGTTGGTAGGCCATTTGTGGAGTTACGTCGACACACTTGACATAAAACTCCCGCGCCTGTTTGTGTTTACCCTGGGCGGCAAGGGCATTCGCTCTGGCGAGGTTATCCTCTCTGCGCTGTTTTCTCTCGCTTTCTGTCCTTTTCTTGGCAGGAAGTGGTCCGCCGTCAAAAACCAGGTAGGGCCGTATCTTGTGGTGACGCAGGAGTCGAACGCGATGCATGATATAGTCGACATACCTGAATGCGGCATGTCGGTCGTGCATATTACCACAGAAGAGACGGAAGACTAAAAACTTACTTGGTCGTCTTCCTTCCGGTGGCAATCTCCGTGGCACAAGCATAGACGCCACGATGTAGCCAAACGTACGCGTCGACCGCCAGAGTCTGACCCGCAAAGTCGGACAAATGTTTGTTGACCTGAATGGACTTGAGGAGTGGAAGTAAACCTGAAATTCCCATTATAAGCGGGCGTTTTTCATATGATTGGGATCAAGTTGTAGAAGAGGCGCAATGGTGGGTCTGGTGTGCGTCGTCCGCGTCAGGGCTAGCGAGAGCTACCATAGACAAGTTGTGCAAACAAGCGTAAACAGTCGCGTCGCGTCGCGTCCAATGAGATTCGTTGATGCTTCGCAAGTATGCCAGTGGGCTTTTTGGAGGGGAACGATGCCCTGTGAATGCTCAGATTGTCGTATGTCTTGGTGTGCGAGCAGGCTGGTTGAGTTGGGCCCACGAGAGAAGCAAAAGAAAGTACTTATTATGTGATGACGTTGACGTGTGGGAGAAGCCCTGGCAGTCATGCATTATAATACGCAAGGGAGGACACCGCGACAACCAAGATCAATCTCTTGAGTACTAGTGAGGGCATGACTCACTGAGGTTGTAGGTATACCAGGCCCTACATGACATCGAGAATTGGGTCTCAATCGCTTAGTAAATGGACACGGAGCCTACAAATATTTCGTCAAACCTATGACTAGCATACATCGGCAAAAAAAACGCCGAATCGATCACAAACAGTTTTCACTGGGAATGATGGTTGGAACCATCGCCAAGAATAAATTTGAAAACTCATTTTGTAGTATGAGCCTGGGTGAGATATCAAGGAGCTGGCCAAACGGAAATGGAGCACGGCAGCCGCGCGCAGGCTGCTGGTTAGTCAGCGCAAAACACTTTCCCTTTACCATCATGATCCGACCACACCAAGGTCTTTGATAGATCGGCTTCTAATTCATAGACGACGCACACGACTCAAATCAGCAAAGCAACCCTTGAGTCTTGTAGGGTCAGTAATTTTGGTGACCTTTCTATACTGAAAGGAAAGACTTGGTTTGCTGATTTGGCAACGCAAGGAAAAGGCTAAGCGCACTACATTTTGCCAAATTCCACAGATCCGCTGGAATCACATGCACAAGTTGCTGTGGTGTCGGCTGCTAACTGCCGCGTGTGGCGCCTTCCTCGTGACCCACTGAACAAGAGGATCCGAGATCGCAGCACTACTCACTTGCCGATGCCTGGGTAGACTCGAGGAGACCACTGAGCAGGAGTGAACGAGGATATTCAGATCTACCACTTTGAATACTTCGATTCATTGAGAGTACGACTGTGTAGTATATAGCTCTCATCTGCTATCAAGTACTCGATGAGCGCGACGTCGAGGAACAAACCCTGTCAAGCCTTCTTTTGGCGACTAGGAGGTGGGAGTCTCGTATCACTATTGGGGCATAACGCCGCATCATCGGTTGAGCGGCAGCCGCGCAGTGAGTTTCGCAGATTGTGCGCACTAGATACTCTCTAATGGTAAGCGTAGCAGTCGAGATAAGTAAGCGGCGAGCCCAGCGGGTTTTACCGTGGATCAATGAATTATCCGCGGGGCCCTTGTATGTGACGGGCCGGCCGCAATCACTGTGATATATAACCAATCTCTCTTCTGGACAGTCAATATCAATTACCCCAACGCGAAGTTTCACCTCACAGTCATCATGAGCGATTTCGGTCAAACTCGAGACAACGTCCAGGCAGCCATCTCTAACGGAATACCCTCTCCCAGCTTTTCTCTCCCGGTTTGTGTTATCGGTCCACCCATTAGTCTCGGATCACTCATCTTGATCCGACCAGCTCCCAGATGGTCCTGATATCATCACTGCGAACCTGTCGCTCCTCATCAGCCAGACGCCCAACCCGTAAGTCATCCAACACCGATTCTACTTACTACTCCGCCACTCAATGTAGCACAGTCGACACAGATTCATATACCAACGCCTCGTTAACCACCTTCATGCCTTCATCAAGGAAACCAAGTGCGTCGTTCTTCCTAGATCCATGCACCAGCGCCTAACCATCACACAGCCTGTCCACAGACGAATGGATGACTGCCATACAGTTCCTGACTCGGACGGGCCAGAAATGCACACCTTTGCGGCAGGAGATGATCCTTTTGTCTGACGTCTTGGGAGTTTCCGCCTTGGTCGATGCTCTCAACAACCCCGTTGAGGGGGGTGCGACAGAGAACAGCGTCTTAGGCCCCTTTTTCACCGATGATGCCGAGGACAGTAAGTCTTCGGGTACAATGATTGTGACCGATGTTTACCATACTGCCAGTTGAGCATGGCGGATCGATTACATCACAAGACGGCGGGCAGCGGATGTACGTCGAGGGCCGGGTGTTAACAACAAATGGCGAGCCAATTCCGGACGCTGTCATCGATACTTGGGAAACAGATCACAACGGTACTACCAAACTTCTTCATACTTACGACCATCTACTCAACATTGAACAGGGTTTTACGATACTCAGTATGCCGACAGAACCGGACCTGAATATCGTGGGCGATTGCGTTCGGGAGAAGATGGTCAATTCGGGTATCGTGCCATCGTTCCCGTGGCTTACCCCATCCCGGGTGATGTGAGCGTTTGCATTTCCCGATCAATCCCAAATTATCCTAACAGGCCACCAAAGGGTCCTGTTGGCGAATTGTTGATCTCTCAAGGCCGCCATAACATGCGTCCGAAGCACTTACACATGATCGTGGATGCTCCTGGATACCACAAACTCATCACAGCATTCTATCCAGATGACTGTAAATTCATAGCGAGTGATACGGTATTCGGAGCTAAGAAGTCGCTGGTCGTGGTAGGTGTCATATTCCTCCAAGTGTTTGAGTCAGTTACGATTGTCGGCCAGAAATTGGAGCAAATAGACGATGAAGCAGAGGCTCGCAAACGCGGATTCGCCAAGGGCGGCCCATTCAAGCTTTTGAAACGCGACATCGTTTTACTCACGGAAGAGCAATCGCGTCTGATTCGGGAACGAGCAATAGGCGAACCAGTAGAGTCGTCCCTTCAAGCCAAGAATGATTGACGCGGTGACTCTACGTCATTGGCGTCATGCTACCTATAGTCTTGTGTCTATTTTGATTATTTGGTTTTGGTCACTCGAATTCAGCATCACAAACAATTGGAAGTTGTCTCTAGGTGTTTGTATAATGTGCATAATCGAACAGGTTGATTCAATGCAAGTACACAGAGAGACCAGTGGGAAACGGGCATAACGATGTGGAACAAACCTAGGATCGTCGGCACAGCTTGACGCGGGCGTTCAACGGTGTCAGTGAGATGCCGGACTTCCACGCTAGCAATTCCTCTTTCTGCTTGTCCAAGGGCTTCGTCGCGAGGTCGTCCGGAACTAGTATCCGGTACCGACGCACGATGTTCGCAAGGATACCAGTCATTTCTGTGGTCGCAAATCGTTGACCTATACATGATCTCGGACCGCTCGAGAATGGCATGTCTGAATGAATCACAGTCATAAACGTAAGTACCCGTTGGCTATCATCATGCTCACATGCGTTTCTCGGCCACTGGTAGGATTCGGTATCAATGAAGCGTTCGGGCCGGAACTCTTCAGCATCTTCTCCCCAATATAAAGCTGCGAAGCGAGGCAGGGATCAGCGCTGGAAATCAAAATCTCACCTGAGAGAAGCATGACTCACTGTTCAGGTGCATTGCCCAAACATCCATGCAAACGACGCTCCCCTTTGGAATGGCCATCGAAAATTTGCCTGTTTCGACAGACGGTTTGTCCCCCGATCCAGGATTGAAATAAGTACCCGGTAGGACGGTGTCTTTCTGCACAACTTTTGGCATGCGAGGCGCGGCAGGGAACAAGCGAAGGGTTTCGCGTATGCATGCTAAAGTATATTCCTTGACCGGGTGGATGTTAGTAAATGTGAGCTGATGAACAAAACAAGGGGATCTGACAAGCTTTTCCAAGTGATCCTTGTGGTTCTGTTCGTAGTTTGGTTGTCAGTTTGTTCATGGTCGCGTAAGTAAAAGCTCACTGTCGTCAACTGTGTAACAGGCACATCTGCTGGCCACACGCGGGAAACCTCTTCATACAGTTTCTGCTGACAGTCCGGGGAAATGGCTAACAATACACATGCGAAGGACAGTGTATGAGCAGACGTCTCTGCGACAGGACATCAGCTTCCGAGCACAAGGATGCCAAACGGCATCATGGACTGACCGTGCCCAGCAAGAAGGAAAGTCTAATGCCGAGGGATGTTTGAGGAATACAAAATCAATACATATTGCATGCTCACAAATATGTTAGATAGAAGTTCTGGGTCAGTGAGCCTCTTCGAGTCCCCGTCCTGGTGCATGTTAGCCTCGACGAGGTTCCACAACAATGCTGCGCCCGTAGCACCTGGGCGTTTGCCAGCTGTGATTTCAGCACGAGTCGAGGTGACCAGATCAAGCATGTGGATTTGTAAATCGTCAAAAGCAAGCTGCGCCGTCAGTGCGCGAGACGAAAGATAAGGCACTTTGATCAGCCGCGAGAACTGATAAAACCACTTGGGAACGATGGCTCTGAAGACAATATTGGTGACTGAGTTCACGACCGCAGTTTGGAATGAAAGTTTGCAGCCAGGAGGCAACTCCGCCAACAGATCAGGAGTCAAGGAGAGCTTTTTACCGAAACCAGCGGAAGCAATGACCAGGAGCGTTACCTGAATCTTATTTAAACCTGGGGCATAGATGCTTGGATTGCATCGTACCTGTGTTATTGATTGCATGATATCCATGGAAATAACAGGACCGGTAGCGTCGAGCTGTTCGAACCATTCGTTTATCATGCGCATCGTTTCTGCCCAGACTAGCGCAACATTTGCCTTGAAAGCACTGAGATTAAACAAATGTGATGAAAATGTAAGACAACTCACCTCGCTGAAGGCTGACATGGCGACTGAACGATGGCGCTTCCAGTCCGGTCCTTCCGAACTCACGAGATTTGGTCCGAAAATGTTGATGAGCTCATACTGAACAACGTCCTTTTGGAAGGTGTGTCTGTCGGACGATATGATTCGTATAGCCTCGGCATCTCCCAGCCAGAAGTGAGGCCAAGCTGCTGAAAGTGTGACGGACGCAAAAGACGTGGCTCCATATAACTTGTGGACTAATAAAAGGTCGACTGATTGCAATGATACCAGGAAGGGAGGAAATTCATACATGAAAATTTGGCCCCCGCGTAGCCACTCATGTTCGGCCTTGGGAATGTAGGACCTAGCATGATTGACAAGGGGCTAAACGGGTGGATCCATAGTAATTGGCGACCTGGATAGTCCCTACCCAAAAGCGTTGAACGGGTGCTATTAAGACACACACGAAGAAAGCACTGCAGGCGTACCTGATCTTTGCAAATGCTGTCCGTAGCGATAGCACACTGTCTAGGGCGACTTTCAAAAGTACGACAACGATACTCGATGCGACCCAACGGTAAATTGATGTGGATGGAGAGAAGAAAGCCATGCAGCAGCCCTGCTGCTGAGATTAGCTATTTATAATTTGCACTGGCAAGTGGCGGAGACTCGGTTATTAGCAGGCTGCGCTGTCAATGGCGGCCAGCGCTCGCCGCTCGCCCTGGTTACTGCCGCGAGTTTAACCCACTCGCACTCGGTGCTTTTATCAGCTGCACTGTACCTGCCAGTGATGTAAGCGCAGACCCCGAAAACATATCCATAAAAGAAATTGAAATAAAGATAAAATAAAGACTCGGACCACCACCTTCGTACTCGTCCTTGTTCTCTCTCGCTGCCGCCGTCACTTCGAGTCCTTCGCCATTCGCTCTCACTCACCATCGCCCTTGCTTGCGATGCACTCTTCGCCTCGTTCATCGTCGCCCTCCTGGGGTGTGGCGACTGCCGCCGTTCTCGCTCGCTAGCCTGCCCTCGCCCTGGTCTTTCGCGCCACCTCCCTTGTTTTCCCGCGTCCTCATCTTTCCTACCTCCCTCCTGCGTGTCCACACGGACATGCGCGCACTCTCTTCCCCACCTGCTCCCCCCTTCATCCTCGCCATCGCCGTCGCTCGTAATGTGCGTACACATTTGCTTGCCCACCCTCACCGCTGTGCGCAATCACACGGAGGCATGCGAGCGCACAAACACGTGCACGCGTAGGCCCTCGTGCTGGGTCAGGCTCTCATGCAAATGACCTTCTTTTCAGCGTTGTACCTAGGGTAATGCTACATCGTAACTCACCGAGCGGCGAGTGAGGCGAGTGAGGTGAAGCGCATGACTGACTTGGTGCTGACAGTGCGCTCGCTCGTATGTGAGGAGTGGTTCTGCCGTTGTCGCGTGCTAGGTCTCAAAGCATGCTCTGGAAATGTATAGTGAATCCGCGCATACTTCCAACCAAAACGTAGTCGCGTTTCGAACGTATCCATTTGAACTGGACGAATGCGCTGTCCACCAAAGGCTATGTCATGTTTTGTCCTTCCTTTTCGTCTTCTCCAGTGTGCTTCTGGAAAGTCACGCTTCCGTTCTTTCCAGCGATGTTGATAGCGTTGACCCTACCTACTTGACCATCCTGTCACTGCGTGGTTCGTCATCACCTTCAAGTAGGTCTTGGCCATGTCTGATAGGTTCCGTGTCATCGGCAGCAATCTGTACTTCGCACGTCAACCCTTAGGGGCGATACTTTTCGTCCAACTCACTGTAAGACTCGTAGTCGAATGTTGAACGTTGAGGCCTGAGGTCGTGTGTTGACCAAAAATGGCGACCCCATTCCGGACGTTGTGACTGAATTTTCGCTGTCATTCATGGGGGGAAGGTGCTATCAACCCAACGTCAGGGTTTCACGCTATGTACTTACTCAATATAGTTATGCCGACAGTTAGTACACGACCTGAAATTCGGTTATTGCCGTAGCGTTTCCGGCCCGGCCATGCCTGCAAGTTATCCCAAGCTTGTCGTACTTTTCCCCGGCCGATTGATTGCAAATTATTCTGACAGTCGATCCTTTCGGCGAGATGTTGATTCCCAAGGTCGACATAATATGCGTCCGACCCACTCACACATGATGGTGAATGCTCATGCCAGTGGATACCACAGACTCGCGGCCAATGGCCATCATACCTAGATCTTACAGTAATCCAAACAGTTGTGATCGTTTTTTTGTTTGGCTTAATCATGTCTCATCGGAACGAGATATCCGCAACTCGGAAGAGTCGTATTTACAAGTGAATGGTTAACCTGATGACACTACGACATCTCTGTCGTGCCACCCACACTTTCGTATCTACTCACTTTGTTCAGCCGAATTCAACATCAGAAACAAGCAGATGCTGTCTCTCGGTGCTCCCGACGAATGTCCTCCTTTTTTCGGGTGTTTTAATTATGCATACTTGAACAGGCTGATTTGATACATTGTACAAAGATATCAGTGGGAAACATATGTTTGTTCTGAGCCTAGAATCGCCGGGACAGTTTAACGCGAGCGTTCAGCGGTGTTGTTGTGAGGCCGGACGTCCACGCTAGCAACACCTCTTTCTGCTTGTCCAAGGGCTTCGCCACGAGGTTGTCCGGAACCAATATCCGGTAACGATGCACGACGCTCGCAAGGATACCTATCATTTCTGCGGTCGCAAAGCGTTGACCTATACATGATCTCGAACCGCCAGAAAACGGCAAGTCTGTATGAAGCACAGTCACAAACGTAAGCACATGTTGCCATAATGGTGGTCATCCCCATGCTCACATGCGTTTCTCGGCCACTGGTAGGATTCAGTGTCAATGAAGCGTTCGGGCCGGAACTCTTCAGCATCTTCTCCCCAATATAAAGCTGCGAAGCGAGGCAGGGATCAGCGCTGGAAATCTAAATCTCATCTGAGAGAAGCATGACTCACTGTTCAGGTGCATTGCCCATACATCCATGCAAAGGACGCTTCCCTCCGGAATGGCCATCGAAAATTTTCCTGTTTCGACAGACGGTGTGTCGTCCGATCCAGGGTTGAAATATGTGCCCGGTAGGACGGTGTCTTTACGCACATATTTTGGCGCGCGAGGTCCGACAGGGAACAAGCGAAGTGTTTCGCGTATGCATGCTAAAGTATATTCCTTGACCAGGTTCACGTTAGTAAATTGGATGATGCGACGAACAAAATAAGGGTATCTAACAAGCTTTTCCATGTGGTCCTTGTGGTTCTGTTCGTAATTTGGTTGTTAGTTTGTTCATGGTTGAGTGGTCAAAGCTCACTGTCGTCCACTGTGTAACAGGCGCATCTGCTGGCCACACGCGGGTAACCTCTTCGTACAGTTTCTGTTGACAGTCCGGGAAAATGGCTAACAATACACATGCGAAGGACAGTGTATGAGCAGACGTCTCTGCGACGGGACATCAGCCTCCGATTGACCCAAGACGACATATGGACTGACCGTGTCCAGCAAGCAGGAAAGTCTAACGCAGAGAGATGGCTGAGCAATACAGAGTCAATACAAATTGCATGCTCACAAATATATCGGATAGAAGTTCTCCGTCAGTGAGCCTCTTCGAGTGCCCGTCTTGGTTCATGTTAGCCTCGACGAGATTCCACAACAATGCTGCGCCCGTAGCGCCTGAGCGTTTACCAGACGTGATTTCAGCACGAGCAGAGGCAACCAGATCAAGCATGTAAATTCGTAGATCGTCGAACGCTAGCTGCGTCATCAATGCGCGGGAGGAAAGATAAGGCACTTTGATCAGCCGCGAGAACTGGTAAAACCACTTTGGGACCATGGCTTTGAAGATAACATTATGGACTGAGTCCACGACCGCAGATTGAAATGTAAGTTTGCAGCCAGGAGGCTTGAACTCCGCCGACGAATCAGCAGTCAAGGAGAGCCTTTTACCGAAACCAGCGGAAGCAATGATCAGGAGCGTGACCTGAATCTAATCTGAACCTGGGGCTATAGATGCTTGGATTGCATCTCGTACCTGTGTCATGGGTTGCAAGATGTTCACTGAGATAGCAGGACCGGTAGCGTCGAGCTGTTCGAACCATTCGTTTACCACACGCATCGTTTCTGCCCAAACCAGCGCAACATTTGCCTTGAAAGTATCAGCTGAGATTGAACAAACGGATTGAGCAATGTAAAAGACCACTCACCTCGTTGAAGGCTGACATGGCGACTAAACGATGGCGCTTCCAGTCCGATCCTTCTGAGCTTATAAGATTCTGTCCAAAGATGTTGAGGAGCTCGTACTGAGCAACGTCCTTGCTGAAGGTGTGTCTGTCTGAAAACACAATTCTCATAGCCTCGGCATCTGCGAGCCAGAAGTGCGGCCGAGCTGTAATCATGATGGACGCAAAAGACGTGGCTCCAAATTTCTTGTGGACTGGTAAAAGGTCAACCGATTGCAATGATATGAGGAAAGGAGACATTCATACATGAAAATTTGGCCCCCGCGTAGCCACCCATGCTCGGCCTTGGGAATGTAGGACCTAACATCAGAGCTATGGGACTAAACGGATTGATCCATAGCAATTGACGACCTGGATAGTCCCTGCGCAGCGGGCGCTATCAGACATCCTCACAACAACGCACAACGGAAACACTGGAAGCGTACTTAATCTTTGCAAAGGCTGTCCGTAAGGATAGCACGCCGTCTAGGGCGACCTTGAAAAGTACGACAACGATACCGGATGCGACCCAAAGGTAAACTGAGGTGGACGGTGAGAAGGAAGCCATGCAGCAGCAGTAATTGGCGGCGAGTCTTCGCCGCCTGTGTGATAAATATGTATCTCATCGCATTGAACGCCACGTCAGAGTCAGAGTCTATTTCTATTTCCGGGAGATTATGTCGTGGTGATCGCAGCTCAGAGGAGTGGGCGTCTCAGCTGGCTGTAGGACTACGGTCGGAGCCAAATCCTGATCGCCCCAAGAAGGTATGTGTTTATTAAACTTGTTGCTCGTATCACAGATTGACAATATTTACCTTTATCGTAGCGGCGCCCATGCGCCCAGTCCCCGACTCCAACTATCGTTCGCAGTGATCCTGCATTTGATTTTGAATTTTGATTGTTGCTATACTGATGAGCAGTGTACACTCCATAAGCGAATAGATAGTCCATTTCTCACTGGGCAGGATGCATGGTGATTGATAGTGAGATCGGTTGGTGTTCGCGAAGGATTCGATAGTTGCACGGCGACTCGTCAAGTCAAATTCTTTATTGCAACAACGTAGGGTTTAG
>JBBPOM010000124.1:0-46237 GCA_038091455.1 Leccinum uliginosum
CCCAACCCACACCAAAACCAACCACACCCCCCCCCCAAAAAAAAAAAAAAAAAAAAAAAAACCGCTCCATAGTCCGCATTGATGTTCACTTCAATCGTACTAGACATGGGTGGAATGATACAGGTGGAAGGGGAGCTTTACAAGATCATCAATTCCGTGCCCTTATCATTATAAGTGAATGTGATAGCACGAAAGTTTGATTCTGGCTTCGAGTTGATGGACACTGCCCAGGTGGTACCGCTTTTCGACATTAGAGTGGGGCTGTGGGGAACCTTTTCTTGACAAACAATCGCTCCTTTGGAAACGATTCGTTCGACGTACTCACCTCCTTGTGGGGGAGAGGTGTGCAGGCACAGAGCATGATGTCCCACACTTGAAAGCAAGATGAGTCTGAAACGGAAGCGGCGCACCTGATATGGGCCGTCCGCTGCGAACGTGTAATCTCTGACCATACTGTCAGCCAAACTGCCATACAATCTAGGTGGCTGTCCAAAGTGAACCAACGGCTGTCCGTCGACCGACGGCTTGCACGCCTCCCACACCGACCCCTTATGACTAACCGAGTCCACCATACCTGGCACCCCATTCTGACCGAGATACATAACAACATCCCCCCAAATTGGGTTACCAACCCAGAGGTTTTAGTGGGTATCACGCTGTGGCGGCCCTCTGTCTGACCGAGGTGTCCCCCCCAGCTCGGAGTCCCACACCCCCGCACACCACGGGGAGTGCGTAAGTGCATTTCCTCGGACCGATAGCCCCGCTGTCGCCTTAGCGTATTATGTAGGACTAGGTCAGCCAGTTGCTACATAATAATATCGCTTGTCCAAAAAAAAAAAAAAAAGATGAGTTCTGAAAAGGCTCGGCACGTATCACCGGTCCGGTCACCATCCATTATTGCGCCAGAATGCCAAACAAGCGCCATTCCGGCGATTTCCGACAGTTTGTTTTACGGCTTGCCATCGCGCTTCCATCGTCATCGCCTCAAAGAAGCGAACGGGTCGTGATACGATTAATTGAATCCTCTTTTGGGCTCTCAGACTATGCTTCGGCGGCAGGTCTACAGACTTGTTCACATGACCCCTCCCACGAGGCGATCGTGATGTCATATGATGCAAACAATTCAATTCATCGTTCCTCTTCGTTCAAAAACGCTAGCATCATTCAAGTTGTAAAATCAAATGATAAGTAGTATGGAACAGCACATAATCTAGCAGACAACATGAGATCCTTCAAAGAAAGTCTGGTGACACGATAACAGAACATGCTGTATGGCTACTAATACCCATGGATTTGCTTCGAATCTCATACCTTGGGCAGTTAACAAATGATTCTCTGGTAATCCACACCCATCTTATGAGTAGTACCGTAGTATTCACGACATTTCCTCTAGACGATGCCCACCGAAGTGTCTGTGTCTTTCCACGAACGTAATTACATCCATATCTCGGCACAAATGGGCGGAAGGCACACCGTCAACTTTGATCAGAATATCTCGAATGTTTACTTGCCGGCACTCAAATTTCATAATGTTCCAAGGTATTTGTTTTAAGCAATCATGACGGAGATAGGCTGCATGATACGCAGCCTATAGTAGGCCATAGTGCGATACCGGGGGCAGCTGAATATCTGGGTAGCCAGTTGTTTGGCGAATCCGATACCTGATCAGCAGTGTACGTGTTCGATCTGCTCCCCTTAGTTCTGTACCATTGACAGCGAAACGGACTAGTGTGATTCCGATTGTTCACAGTAGATGCCCGCATAGCACTTCCAGTACCGAGCCAAGAGCCCCATCCTGTTCAGTGAACCGAATTGATGACAACGATGTGGAGCTGCCGAAACAGCGTGACGGCGCCAGGATTGCCATGATCCCCAGCCTAATTCTGTATTTGCGACAGCATACTTGCCAGAGGCCCCCCGAGTCGTGTACAGGGTCGTAGTTCCATCGGATACCAACGGGCTGATGGAAGCACCACCCATTCCTGCATGGTTTCAACGTGGAGAATATGATGAGTGCTCTTGCCTTTCGAAGCAGGTCCATGTGCTTCCTCAAGCAATGCACGACAGGGTGACGCCGTATTGAGGTTGGGTATGAGGAGCGGTGCAATTTGCCCGGCATCCTGTTCCAATTATAATGGCTAGCGATTGGTAGAGTTGACCCTCGACGCTTTCATGATCGCCTAGCTAGATCACGGAACCTCGGTCGCAAGTGCCCGACTGTAGACTCCGTTCGGGCGGTGAATTTATCGCATCAGACCCGGTGAATGGTATCATTGGCCATTGATATTGGCGAGCCTCGTTCGCAAAAACACGCTCACGACCACGCGTAGAGCCCTCCCAACACCACGCTCAAACAGCGTTTACGAGGCTGCACAAAGGCATGTTGTTGCATGTCAGTACATAGTCAGATAGGTGGCGATGCTGGGGGTACAAACAAAAATGGAGTAAGGTAGCAAGGCGTTTAGCAAGATTATGGATAGATTGGGATAAAGGGTAGTCCGTTGTGGAAAGACAGCGATGAAGGAAGCGAAACGCGACAAAACTGGTCAGACTGCGAGAGGACCCTTGAGGCCACCACCACGCCGCGCAGCAAGCACTCCACGAATAGCCACAACAATGATCGAAAACGTAACAATAATCCTAGTAGAATGAGGTAAGCGGATGCAGTTGAGATCACGTTTGAGACGCGTTTTACCAAATCAACCAGGCAAAAGCCTCCAGGGCATTCAGCTGCCCACAATAAACAAACACGGTTTGAGAGCTGCGGGCGTTCCGGTTTAAAGCGATCGACCATATTGAGAATCCACACTCACACACAGTTCAATCCACCGCCAAGAGTGGTAGTGATGCTGGCTGCGCCTGCAGTCCAGAAGATCCATGTGAGAAGTAAACTGCATTGTGTCAGTGAATCGAACGCGAGGATGAACCGGATAGGGCATACAAGAAAATATGAGATCCAACGCTGCTCATCGCGCTATCCGGCAGAGTAACGAAGAAAAAAATGTACAATGCAGACAGCACAATCGTCCATATGGAGGTGAACAAGAGGAAAGCAGTTTGATCATGTTCGTCAGTGCTGAAGTAGTTGTTGTGTTGGGTGAAGTTAGTGACGAGAAACGCAGATATCGCGAGCTACAGAACCCTCAATCAAGTCGAAGCTCCGGAGTGACCATGCACATACCTCTATGATGCTGAGAACAACCAGGGATCCGAGTACAACTGCGGAGAGATTCAGATATGTGACTCATTGACAGTATGGACCACAGAAGCGTACTTGGGTGTCCCTTGCGAATCCAATCTTCGAAAGCCATTTGATAGATATACGGGAAGTGAGTATGGTATCTCTGAGAGGTCGTGAGCTCGTGCAAGTGATCGTAAGAGTGATGGTCCGTTATGGTCGGACTGAGCCACAATTATTCAACATGTTCGGAGTGGCTATGCTTATATTTCCCACTCCGTCAGGGCGTGACGTCACAAATAAATACTGTAAGGCAGTGACAATGCATAACATAGAGTTCAAGGATCAAAAGACTCTGCTTATGGAGGAATCTTCATCTGGGACACAGACTCGGTCCCCCGGATGCAGATCACCACAAACAATCTTGGGATTGACAATGCGGAATTTATCCAAAGTTGAATTGTGGCGGCGGGCAATCTCCCAGCAGGTATCACCGGATTGTATGACATAGGGAATCGTCGTGCTGGGACAAGGGGCGGGTGTGGCATGAGTGGGGGAAAAGGCGAGCCGCCAGATGAGTAAGAGGACGACCGTGATGATGAGGAAGAAAGGGAAAAGGGTTCGGTAGGCGCCTCCTCGCAGAACGTGGCGGGTGCCGCGCTGGAAGGGATAGTCCGTCCACGTCAGACGTACGTTGCACAGACACAATTAGCTAGTGTACACACCTCATCCACTGCGAGAGGTTGGTAGCCGTCCACACGAGCCGACGCAGCTTCAACGTCATCGCCTCCTTCCGTACAGAGGGCAGTGGGAAGATCAGCGACTATTGTGTAGCATTAATAGCGTTGCCCGCTGGGGGAGAGTCAGGACAGCACCTTGGGTCAACTCCCCAAACTCGGAGCCCTCTGGACCTTTATACAAAAGCCCCTCCTGATCACGAAAGTAGTAGCAGCTGGTGTCGGCATCATAGCCAATGCGTTTCACTCCCTCTGGTAGTCTGTAATCGTCCTAATAAATATGGCAGACATCAGTTTGTTGACAGACCAGAACACGAATGACGTGCCTCGTCGTATTGCGTCCAGCGCCCCATTAGTATGACGTGGTCCAGCCAAGAGTTGGGTGGTGCGTGACTTGACAAGGTGGCATGTACGAAAAAGGAAATCTGGGTACACTCACGACGTCCTCTTCTCCCAACTGCCATGACCGACGTTCAGGCTCCTCCTCTCAACCAAATCCCGCCACAAGCATCGCCAACTGATCCCGATGCGACCCAGCCGATTGCACCAAACGAGCCCGCTTCAGAGACGCTCTATATCCAAAATCTCAACGAAAAGATCAAGGTCGATGGTCAGCATCCGCCAACTCGTGCTCATTCCAGTCCTCTGACGACATATGGAAATAGTGCTTAAAACATCCTTGCGAGGCCTTTTCAGATCATATGGCGAAGTTCTGGATGTCGTCGCCCACAATAATCTACGAATGCGCGGTCAAGCGTTCGTGTCGTTCGCATCACCTGAGATCGCCGCTAAAGCAATGAGGGAGGTCCGTGGATTTCCTCTGTACTCAAAACCTATGGTAGGAAACTTCTTGTTCCTCATCACTACTGTCATCGCTAAGATCTCACCACAGCAAATATCGTTTGCCAGGACGAGGTCAGACGCTGTCGTGAAACGACTTGATGCTGAAAACTTTGAGGACCACAAAGCTCGCAGATCAGAGCACAAGCGTGCGTATCACTCGTCGTTTCATCGTCTTCAACTCATTTTTGTATGTATTACATCAAGAGACCACTCGTTACTCTAATCCCCTCAAGCAAAAGTTCCGTATGAAAAGAATGGCCGCAGAAGGTAGATTCGCACTTTCTTTCTCTTTGCCGTCCAGCTGACGCATCGTTATCAGTGGATGGTGCTTCTGCGGCCCCAGCTCCGAAGCGACCAGCCGTACAGATGCCCGACGAATATCTTCCCCCAAATAAGATCTTATTCCTGCAAAATCTACCAGAAACTGTCACAAAGGACCAGCTCATGGCACTCTTCTCCCAGTTGGCCTCGTCTCCCCTTTCCTCAGTCTCATCTGTTGACCGTTATCCATTAGATATCCAAACTTGTACGAAGTCCGTCTTATTCCAACAAAACGAGACATTGCGTTCGTAGAGTACATGGACGAGTCGAGTGCAGGCGTTGCCAAGGATGCTCTGCACAACTACAAACTCGACGGGGAGAACAAGATAAAGGCGAGTATCTCATTTCCTCGTTTGTCTCGTACTTACTCGTCCCCAAGATCACCTTTGCACGCAAGTAACCGCTTATTGTATGATTGTTGTAAGCTTTCTGTAATGAGAATAACTTCCGCCTTTCTGTCTTCGGCTTTTTGCCCCCTTTGTGAACATAACTTTTACGCCATACGCGCTTGCACACGCGTAATGGCACGCACCATACATATATGCCATGAGACTTTGCGAGCTGGTGCCTCGCCGCAGATTCGAGTTTTAACGAATTCTGCTGTGTCGGGGAGGCACCCTGGGACCCGAATATGTGTTGCCACAAAACGCGCGAATTCGCTATTTGTCTCACTCTGAGGAGCTTCTTGAGGCCTACTTTTCTTGAACCGCTACCACCATCGACATACACATAAAACTTCCAAATTTCAGACAAGTTACAAACCATGCCTCTTGATTTTGTGCGCAAACAAACTTGAAAAACGAGCCGTTGCTTACCTTTGTTTTTGGCAGGACGACGAAGAACTTGAATTTTCGGAAGGACTAGAAATCTTCACACAATACATGTGTACGTATCAAAAATCGTCCGAATCTTACCGCTTGCCTATGCATATCGTCTGTCCTCCTTTTAGCTTCAGAAGCGAAGGCGATAGGTCCCGAGTCGCTCACGTCTCCTGTCATCGTATCGGAGCCCCCGCGGGACTTCACAGAACAAAGGGCGATGGCGTTCAACCGTTCGCCATCACCGATGAACATCGATTCAAGTGCAGACGACATGCAAAGTGGGTCTTGATATCGATACCTCTTTTCGCCTTCGTCCCTCGCTTTGATCACCAGTGCTGATACGGTCAACTAGTCGTACAACGTAGGTTCTCTTTCTCGACAGGCATGCCAGCGCTTGATGGTTTCCATACTCATCGCCATCTACAGCCATCAGTCCCGTTGCCCCCATCACTGTTGTGCAACCGCTGTCACCAACGAGCGCTACGCGTCCAGCGGCCGGGATTTTCGTCCCTTACAACAGACCTACCCATGCACACAGCACGCCAGGCACACCCTTAGTACCTCATTTGCCAGGCACCTTACCTCACTCGGCGAGACGTTTTCACGCCGCCGCGGCCCCGGACGCCCCACTTTCGCGCGAGCAAGTCGATAGGGACTACGGCGAGGATCTAGAGCCCTTCATCATCGCACACGACGCGTCTCGCCAAGCGCTCCTTGACGAGGCCCAGCTCTCCTGGGGAACGGTGTACGAAATCGCACGTGGCATTACTAAAGGAAGTTGGCAATGGTCTTCGGTAACCCAGGAGAAGGTGAATCAACTCCGCGGGACCAATGCCCAGGCTGCACCTAACGTGGCGGCCGTAATGAAAGGCAACAACCGCGAGCTGCCTCGGGCGGCCGCGGCCGAGGTTTGGATTGAGTACGACCGCGAGCAGGACGCGATACTCGAAAACGAAGGCCGCGGACTTGGCGGAAGGGGTCATTGGAAGGGCAAAGACGACTGGTATGGCGGGAAAATCCAGCAAGTTGGCCGGCTCGTACGCGGCGCCCATGGTCGGTACTCCATACATCTCGAAAAACCTGAAATCCGCCGGTCTCACCGTTTTTCCCGCTTCCTCGGATCACGCCGACTCTTGCAAGTCCGTGTGGCCGACGATCTTCTTTACAAGCATGGCGATGATGTCCGGTTCTTGTTATACTCGAAGAGATTCATCCTGTGTGGAAGAGTATACCAACCTTTCTTTGCAAAGGAGGGTAGCGTATACCTGCTGGAGATAAACCAGGATCTCGAAAGGATCCCTAGTGAGGCAGACGGGGATTCTCTTCGAATTTTGATGAAGGAGTTCATCAACTGGCATAATCCGCCGGACCAAAACAGCCAGCAGGTAGGAATATCGCTTGGAATAGATCTAAATCTAATGCCACGGTCTCTAGCCAATAAGCAAGTGGTCAACTCGTTGGGCACTGGGACTATCCACATCCGTGCCGACAGTTGTCTTTGATCCCCAATACATCTATGAGATACCTGACATACGTAAGTGCGCTGCTTGTGATATCTTTCATCCGGTTGATTGTTTTCATAGATGTCAGTCCCCAGGACTGGCAGGGCAAGGCACCTTCTGAAAAGGTGCTCACAGATGGTTGTGGCTTTATCAATGGAGCAGCCCTCACTCAAATTATGAGGATGATGAAGTATAGCAGCAGACCCACGGCTGTGCAGGGTCGTATCGGTGGATCGAAAGGAATGTGGGTTTTACACCCTGATCCTCTTCAACAGGTCCCAGATGGGCCTGCTAGGATCTGGATTAGGTCTTCTCAGACAAAGATCAAGCTGGGCCTGACATCTGCACTTGGCCCGGCTCAGAGGACCTTTGATCTGCTCGCGCCTTCTCGAGTTGTGGGCCCAAGTCATCTATCTTCACAAACTCTCATCAATCTGTCTTTCAATGGTGTTGATCACCAGATTCTGAAGGATTTGTTGGCACGAGGTTTAAAGGAGGAGATGGAACCGTTTATGAGATTGGAGAAGTCCCAGGAGATGGTCGTGCTTTGGAAGGCAGTTGAGAGGGCAGGGGCTGTTACTGCAAGCAGGCTCAAAAGACTGCTTGCAGGCCAAGCAAGAGCTCTGGGATTTGGTCGGCTTCGTCCTGCGGAAAATCAAGATCAAGAGGAGGATGAGGATGAGGATCTAGAGTATGCTTCATTGGACACTAATCACAAGAAATTCTCTGGACAGCCATTATCCCTTCATGAATCTGTCTTGGAACTTCTCCAGTCCGGTTTCAGTCCACTGGAGTCAAACATTCTCTTCAAGAAGCTCGAGTCTATCATGACTTTGGTTTTGGATGACTATGTAGAGAAGTTCCACATTCCAGTGGGTGATTCATGTGAAGCATATATTGTTCCTGGTAAGTATTTTCATTCTTTGGTTTCTTCACTTATTGTCCTTTAGATCCTTTTGGAGTTTTGGAAGAGGGCCAGATTCATTTCAGATCATCTGAGCCTATCATCAATATCTCTACTGGGGATCAAATAGATACTGTTCTTGGAGAAGTTCTTGTGAGCCGTTATCCTTACCTTTTTACTTTATATCTCCAATTCTTTGAGATAAGGTATCCAGAAATCCAACAAGGCTTCCATCTGATATTCAAAAGGTAAGGATATTTGAATCTTATCATTTGTGATCTATCATGAGAAATAGGTCCAAGCAATTGCTCATCCTAAGTTGAGCAATTATTTCAATGTCATTGTGTTTCCTATCAAAGGAAAGCAATCTCTGGCAAGCTTTCTTGGTGGTGGAGGTAAGTATTTTTCCATTTGGATATGTACAAGCAAGACTTGAATTGTTTCTTCCAGATTATGATGGAGGTATGTGATGCAAAAAAGAGCTAATGGTCAACTTATATCTCTTTTCAGATACTGTGATGCTCAATTGGTACAAACCCTTGGTAGAGCAATTCAAAGGCTACCGACTTTGTATAGCTCCTGCTATCTCTGATTACTTTCAGAGAGAAGTAGAACATGTCAGGGACTTTGACAAGAGAGTCTCTAAACTTGAGCCTCGAGAAGCACAGGAGGCTTTCCAGAAGGTTCTTTTGTTGGGACTTGGAGAAACAAGAGTGGGACTTTATTCAAAGTTCCATGATGCTGCAGTATATGAACTTGGATATGCACATCAGACAGCCATCCACTTGGCCTACATGTCAGTTTCTTTTTTTCTTTGGGGACATTACTAAAATATAATTTAGGTTTACCACTTGCTTGGATGCAAGCAAGACTGGACTCAGAGTCAAGAAACATGTCTTTGATCAGGATAGACAACAGTGGGGAGCCAAAATCCCCTGGTATATATGGAAACTAGAGCAGGCAAAGGGTGCCAACAATAATAACAACAAGGCTTGTCTCAAGCGCCAAGGCTCACCTTTTATTCTGGATGCTTTGGTGGAGGAAGGTGAAAGTCTGAGGAATCAGATGCTGGAGAAGTATATGGCACTCAGAACCAGTTCAACCAGGTTCCCTGAAGAAGACAAGGATCTCTGCAAACCTTGGCTTGAAGCAAAGGCCAAGGCTGCACAAGCCAAAACATATAGGATTGATGGCTTCGGTGCCAACTTGGAGGATATTGAAGCCCATGTGGTCGAAGCATTCAAGGGATACCAGAGGGCTATAGCTATTAGTAGCAACAAACCTGCAGCTGAGAGTTCATTCTCTCGAGAAGTTCACTATGAGAAGGTCGCACATGGCTTTTCTGACACTCCAAAATTCCGAGGCTTTGTGTTCTTTTCTGATGATGATGTCCACATACTCAAGGCATCATTGGCTTGTACAAAGTCAATGTCGTTTGGCTTTTCCGTTGCTTTTAACACCTTATGCACGATCAAGGCCCGGGCACAGACTGGTGGCCATGCGACCATGGTTCAACAGTTTGTGCAGTGTATGTCTATCCCTGGTGTCGTTGCTCGTACGTTCTCTCGACTCCAAACTCAGGGTGCCGCTGGCAGTGATGATACGTAGGATTGACCCTCTTTTTTGCTTTGCTTACATTTGCCGCATTGTACAACTTTCCCTCGTGATACACGTTATCTTGTGAATTGCTGCGTGATAATCAGAATTTGCGTCTACTAAGCGTGAACCCCGATTTGAGAACCGCACGGTCCGCACTTACTATCTCTTCCCACAACGCAACACTCTCCGTCGACATCCTTGCACTGTATCCTCTCCCTCTACCGCCATGTCTTACCAGGTCTTCTGTCTAGGTAACCCTCTTCTTGATGTGCAGGTCAGAGACGGAGAGAAACTGTTGGAAAAGTATGATCTCAAAGCCAACGATGCCATCCTCGCCGAGGACAAGCATCAACCCATGTACGTGAATCGAAATCGCCGTCAGCGCCCGCGAGAGTGCTGATGCTGCGTTTCGTCGCAGCTACGAAGAGATCGTGAAAAACTATCCCGTCACGTACGTCGCTGGAGGAGCGTCCCAGAACGCTGCGCGTGGGGCGGCTGTGAGTGATCCACACGATCGTGAGCTCGATTGACCTGACGACACGACCACGCCAGTACGTCCTTCCTCCCGGCTCGGTCGTGTACACGGGTGCTGTCGGTAACGATGGCCTTGCCGACCAATTGAGGGCGGCGAACAAGCGGGAAGGGCTAGATGAGGTATACCTCGTCAAGGAGGGCACGAAGACGGGTGCATGTGCCGTGGTTATCACGGGCCACCATCGGTCCGTGATTTCGTTTCGTTCGTCGTCGTCGTGAGTTGCAGTCGTTGACGCGAGGATCGATCGCTCTAGGTCGTTGGTGACGACGCTGCGCGCCGCCGAGTTGTTTGAAAAGTCGCATCTCTTGTCGTCCGCGGTCGCCCCGCTCGTGGAGGGTGCCAAGGTCTATTACGTCGAGGGCTTCTTCCTCACGCACGGCCTCGAGTCGGTGCTCCACCTGAGCCAGCATGCGTCGGCGAACCACAAGGTATGCAGTCCTCCCCTCCCCTTCGTTCGATGCCTATCTCTCTCTCACACACACACGCATATACACACGCATGCTTATCGTTCTCGATGCTGCTCCCACACGCATAATTAATTATAGACCTTCATCCTCAACCTCTCCGCGCCCTTCATCCCCCAGTTCTTCAACAGCCAGCTGGAGCAGGTCCTCCCCTACACCGACATCGTCATCGGCAACGAGTCCGAAGCGCAAGAGTACGCCCATGCGATACTCAAGAAGGACACGACCGACATGGCGGAGATCGCGCGCGGCATCGCGACGTACGACAAGAAAAACGCCAAGCGCCCGCGCATCGTCGTGATCACGCAGGGCTCCGAGTCGACCGTCGTCGTCGACGGTGCGAAGCCGGACGCGCCCAAGGTGTACCCGGTAACGCCGATCGCGAACGAGTTGATTGTGGATACCAACGGCGCTGGCGACGCGTTCGCGGGCGGGTTCTTGGGTGCGTACGTCGCTGGCAAGAGTCTCGATGAGTGCGTCGAGGCGGGTCACAAGATGGGGGCCATGTGTGTTCAGCTGGTACGTAGCCTGCCTTTCCCCGTCGCGTGCGAGATCGAGGCTGATGGATGACATTGATTCTTTAGGTCGGTCCCCAGTTCAAGTGGCCCAAGGTCCAGGTGCTCTAGACTTTATAAGGTAACGGATTTGATTTAAATCGTATGTATCATACCCTCCTCGCTCTCAACAGCGAGTCACTCGTGTATCTTTACTGGATGCTCTCATCACATCACAAGTCGTCAACTATATAACACAGCCTGCGTTTATTATTCCCACCGAATGTAAATCGTGATACCAATCAGTTCAACTGCAACCATATGCATGGAAAAATCTCAGTAAGTTTCTACGGCATTCAACAAAGGCGCGGCGTCCACGCGCGCTCATGCGTAATGTAGTGCGAAAGTCCAAACCAAAAAAAATGTCACCGGACAAAGACTATGAGAGTGTTATGTGAATATAATATCATGTGTAGAGTACGTGCTCATGAAGGGGGTGGGGACGCGAGAGACTCCTGCGTCAGAAACTGGAGCATCAGATCAAGCACGGGGGACCCTGCGTTGCTCGCACTGACCTGAGTCAATAACTCGGCTAGCAATCGGATGGTCAACAGGGGGAAAAGAGATGAGAAAGAAAAGCCGACCTGGGTTTAACATCGGTTCACCGTCCTCCGTAAGTATTTGTTCCAACTCGAGAGAGTGCTCTAGATGTGTCGTATGATGCGATGGAAAAGGGTCGTCATCGCTAGGAGAAAGTAGATGGTGAACGATGGTAGTTTCGCCATCGGAGCTGCCACCGTTGGGTGGTCGGCCTGCACCTGGTGAAGAGATATGTTTCGTGTGGCCGGAGGAGACTCGCACTCTTGACACTTGGTCGTCGGGAGAATAATCTTCATCTATGGTGTCGAGCACTGAATCGACAAAAGTTTCGGCCAAATGCAAAACCTGACTCACTGTCAACGCTACTCCCGGAAGGCGATACTAGCGAAGGATCAATCACGGTGGTATCAGTAGGGTCATCCATTCCGGCATGATCGAGTGAGGGGTCGACAGCGACGACGGGGCTGCTCTTGCGCGATGGTGATGATTCGCCGTTACTTGATGAACTTGTGACGCTCTGCACTTGTTCGTTTGTCAGGATGTCAGGTGATTGCATTATGGCGGTAGGACGATAATACTGCGGTGGAGCATTGTAATAGGGATGGGCGTAACCGATGACATGAGGGGGTGGTTGTAAACCATCGCCAGCCCAAGGAGGTGCAGATTGCCAGCTTGCTTGATGTAAGCGGGTTGCGGACGTAGGAAGACCTGCGGCTTGGGAATAGTGACCATCGCCCACTATCCCCGGAGGAACTATAACTGCAACGGCTTGTATCGCGGAAATGTACGAGGAAGCGCATATACTCACTTCCTGCAAATGTGTGTTGACGGTAATAAGCACCTGGAGGAACGGAGTTGGGGCTGGTGGAATTTCCTTTTGACGAGGGTGTTCGGCTGCGGCTCTTCGATCGCGAGCCAGAGGAAGGATGATCCTCACTGCACATCGAAGTTCGTCTGACTACTTGGTCTGTAGGCTCGATCACGAGCCCATTATGTCTGATACAGGCAGAATCTGTGAAGGGCGCCGCAGATGCATGACGCCTGCACTCACCTCGACTTTTGGTGTCTGCGGAGGGCGTCGGTCTAGGGTATCGTCAGCCTCGTGCACGAGGCAAAAAGAACTGGTGACGAACACGAGTGAACCTGGCGTCACACTGAGGACAAGCACTGTGTAGCGTCTGTATATGCGTGTCCCTGTAATTAAAAGAACACGTACAATCCGGGTACAGAATGGAGTTTGGTGGTGCGTTGGTGTCTCTTGAGATCGGCTTCTCTTGCGAATTGCTTGTTGCAACCGTTGATATTGCAGGGCCATACGGTCGAATCTGAGGGTTTCTTTGGCAAGGCTTTGTCCTGTTGCTGTGTCTTTTTCTTATGGGTGTCCTTCTTCTCGTCGGTCTGTTGACGCGATGTATGCGATCCGAATGAGATCCGTTGACTGAGACCGGGGTGCGAGACGAGCAACGAGCATTACGCACTGTCTGCTTTGATTGTCGGACCATCTCCTTTTACGTTGACTCGCACAAGGATCACAGTCGGGTGGCTGATACGATCCGGACGGGCGTAGCGTCGGTTGGCAGTTCAGACTCGTCCCCTCTCACCGCGCCCAAGGTCACTATACACACACACATACACAAATATATGCTGTAATCAACCCCTCACTCATCGAATAACCGCGCTCCGTCTGGTGTAATACCACAATGGCTGCCAAATTCTGTCAGGTCGCGGAGAAGAGATAAAACGTGCCCATACTCGATTATTTGCTTCCAATAGGTCTCAAAGTCGAATCTAAACTCGTAATCACCTCCAAAGTCAGCGTCGAGCTGGGACCTTGGAACGAGCTCGAACAGATCCGGATTAAAGCGCATCTGTTCAAACTAGGTGAGCACTCGAAAAACTCGTCAAATGACCCGGATCTTGAACCTTGTCCCGAGTAACGGGATCCAGAAAAGGGGCGATCCCTTTGTAAAAGAAATTGAGAAGCATCGGGAGATTCGTTACGATGGCTCGACCCAGCGTTTCCACGTAATGTTGCTGGAGAATCGTAAGCACCTGTCAAACGCGATTCGTCATGTCCCACAACTGACGAAGACTACCAAAAGTTTACCTTACTCGCCACGGATATAGAAGGGTTACTTCGCAGGGTGGTCGTTTTGTAATCGACAATGATAACAAGCGTCTCCTGTCCCGACGGCATCATATCCTTGGCGCGTTCTCTTTCGGATGGCAGTGTCAAAACTTGTCCAACTTTGATCCATCGGTTACACTTACAGCCACCATACGAGATGTCTCAGCTGACGAGGGCCGGCTTCCGTATTCTCTCTGCCAGGGCGCATGTAGATAATGGGGCGTCCATCCTTGTCAAATCCTGTAAGAATGCTGTTGCGTATTATATTATATTCAATATAACACTGTGGTTCAAAGTGCAGCCTACATTTTGCCTGTCTCACACTCGACTTTGATCTGGAATAGGTATGGTGTGCTTCTGATGAGTAATACACCTTCGCTGAGCGTACCTCGTCCGGCGGAATAAGTTCAGGCTGATATTCTCGCCTCCACTCCAGCGTAGATTTGATCCTCTTCTCGGCGTCATGCACCTTCCACTTGGCAGCGCGCATATAACGAGGGATGGTATCTGGCTTGCGCAGCCACCGAAGTTCCCACTTGTAATATTCATGCGAGGCTGGCAGGAGTAGAGAGTGGGCGTACTAGAGGGCAAAAGGCGCCGAAAGATGATACACAGAGTTGAATTGATCCGGTCAAGCTTACCTGACGGAGTGCCTCTATCTGTGCCACCTGTTCCTCGGTGTACTTGTGAATAGGCTTTACGATTGTACCCAGCTCTGGCTCAGTGAGAACGGTAGTGATGGTGGGTGGCATTTGGGATAGAGGTAAGTAAGGTATGTATGATATGTAATTGAAATCCAGAATGATCTCGATCGAAGTCGCGGAGTTTTATTTTTAATCCGTTCTTCGCAACTCTCACCATGCATTTGATGTACACCCTCGATGGCAGTGGAAACAGAATATATACACTCAACGTGCGTCTCTTCACATACAGTCTCCACTACCGATTTTTCACGTCTCTGTAGAAAATGACCGACGAAGGCAGGATCACCAAGTCTGCTCATCCAGGTATGTTCATGTTTGTGCCTCGCAGTCCGCTCTAAAAATGCGTACCCAGCTCGTTTTTCACCCGATGACAAGTTTTCTCGCCACCGCGTCACCATCAAAAAGCGCTACGGCGTTCTGCCCACCCAACTCCCCTCCAAGCCTGTGTAACACCTAACTCTCAGCATTCCGGTTGTCAGACATATCGTCGGTGATCAGTGCAGAAAGAGGGTCCAATGTATAATGTCTCCGTTTGTCCAAATAATGGCTTTGTAAGATTCCGTGTGACCGGATGCGATTTTTTGGGTGTGTACCCCTTTTTTCCTAAATGCGGGACCGGGACCCTGACGAGGGTTAACTAGGACTTTGTCCAGAAATGACGATCCGTTGACTTGTTGTATAAGCGGTCACTGACTCGCTCTTGATCAACTACGGAGGCCAGTTGAGACGCCGTCGGAAGCAACTGGCTGAGTTCTATCGACACTTGCTTCGTTTTCCAGTCAGTTGCCCGTCCGATCGATCCCCGCCAGCTTGACTCGGAATCGGTCGGAAAAGCGGTGTGAAACTATGTGCAGGTCGATTCATCTAGGCCATATTGGAGACGTAAGCCCGCCGGGAGCGACCCATCGGACCACGAGGTCGAATCAGGCGGTATTTGGATGTGACTCGTGTCAATATTACGACGACATGATCTGACCAAGCTCGGCTTTCAACCAGTGAAATGACGTTAGCCAGCCAGACAGACCTGCTAATCACTGACATATATATAACCTCAATGGGTCGCTCTCCCAGGTTCTCCCCAGGATCAGCTATCCCCGGGGCGACATGGACCTGCCGACCACGAGCCAGTTACCTACAACCAACAATACAGAACACATGGAAATCCTCGAAGTCGACGCCTTCCCTCATGTCGACATAGCCCAGGCGGAGGACACCTTCAACGAGCTCGCACGTCAGCTCTCTAGGCAATCGGTTTCTTGTGTGCGTCCGTCCAAGCAGACTTCTCGCACAGCTTCCGTGTACAGCGGCGACTTGGAGAAGGGCGATGAAGCGGACACGCCCTTTGATCTTCGTGACTACCTCACGTCCTCAAACGATGCCAACCAGGCAGCGGGAATCAAGCACAAACACGTTGGTGTCACCTGGGAAGACCTCGAGGTCAAAGTTGTCGGTGGGGCCGATCACAAGGCAAGTGATTCTGCTTCCATACTACCGCACATGTCCTGAGTCCTTCCCAACGTAGATATACATTAACACATTTGGAGGTGGGTCTATAACCACGGAACTCCGTACCGCTTGATTGAGTCGCCTTTTCATTAGATGCCGTCATCAATTTCTTTCTTGCCCCCCTCTTCTGGCTATGGGGTTCCGTAACGCGTTTTATGCCGCATCGTCAACCGCCCACGAGAACGATCCTACACAAGTACGTCGTTCACAATGCTTCTATTGTGTACATTTCATGATGAACTTAATGGTGCGCAAGATCATCCGGTGCCCTCAAGCCCGGTGAAATGTGTCTTGTGTTAGGCTGTCCTGGCGCTGGATGTTCCACCTTTCTCAAAACGGTTGCTAATCAGCGTGCTGAATATGCCGTCATCGCGGGCGATGTTCGGTATGCTGGTATTGACGCTGCGGAGATGGCCAAGTACTACAAGGGAGAAGTCGCCTACAACCAGGAAGGTATGACCTCTGCTCCTGTTATGTTGCCGGTGTCTGATCACCTATCAAGGCGATATTCACATATCTACATTAACGGTCGCACAGACCTTGGGGTTTGCTCTCTCTACAAAGACCCCTGGCCCAGACGGTCGTCTCCCGGCCGTGACCAGAAAGCAGTTTGACACTATGGTTCAGGACGTGCTGATGAAAATGCTTAACATTTCGCACACCCACCAAACCCTTGTCGGCGATGAATTCGTTCGCGGTGTGTCGGGTGGCGAGCGAAAGCGTGTTAGTATTGCCGAGATGATGGCAACTCGTGCTCGTGTTCAATGTTGGGATAACTCGACTCGTGGTCTCGACGCGTCAACCGCATTGGATTTCGTCAGGAGCTTGCGTCTCATGACTGACGTGCTGGGTCAGACCACCTTTATTAGCTTGTAAGTCGGGAAAGCATCGCGTGTCGGGGTTTATTCACAATCTCCATTTTAGGTATCAGGCAAGCGAGAGCATATACGAACTGTTCGACAAGGTCCTTGTGTTGGACAATGGCCATCAAGTCTACTTTGGACCTGCGTCGGAAGCCCGTGCGTACTTTGAGAACCTCGGATATCGGTCCCTTCCCCGCCAGAGCACCCCAGACTATTTATCTGGGTGCACGGACCCCAATGAACGTCAATTTGCCGACGGTCGCTCGGAGCGTGATACTCCGTCTTCTCCAGAAGGTCTCGAAAATGCCTTCCATATCTCACCTACTCACGCAAAGCTTCAACGTGCCCTCGGCGATTTTAAGCAACGCATGGAGACCGAGAAAGAGGACCAAGAAGCGTTTCGTGATGCTGTGCTCGCCGACAAGAAGCGCAGTGTGTCTCGGAAGAGCCCATATACTATCGGTTTCACTGGTCAGGTGAAGGCACTCACGATCAGGCAGTTTCGCGTCCGTCTTCAGGATAGGTTTCAGTTAACGACAAGTTTCGGAATGGATATCGTACGTCTTTTTGTTCGTGCTGGGTTTGGTTCTGATTTTATCTATAGATTCTGGCGCTTGTTATTGGTGCTGCCTTCCTGAATTTGCCTGATACCGCCGAGGGAGGCTTTACCCGTGGAGGTGTTATCTTTCTTGGAATGTTGACCATCTGTCTCGAGGCGTTTGCCGAGGTACGTATCCCTCTGTTGTTCTCAAGTCTCAATTTGTTTATCATATGTACTTAGATGCCCACGATGATGTTGGGGCGGCCACTGGCACACAAACAGGTTGGCTATGGCTTTTACCGTCCCGCTGCCCTGGTATTTGCCAACTTCTTCGCGGACATACCCTTCTCTGCAACCCGGGTTTTCATTTTCGACGTGATACTATATTTCATGTCCGGCTTGTGGGTCGTTTTCCCTAATCTTGCTTCGTTTCTGTCTCACTTTTGTTCGCAGGGCACGTTCCGCTGGCGGATTCTTCACCTTCCACCTGCTTATTTATGTTGCGTTTCTGTCCATGCAAGGATTCTTCCGCACATTTGGGTTGCTATGCGGCAACTTTGATACCGCGTTCCGGCTTGCTACGTTCTTCCTTCCAAACATGATTCAATATACGGGCTACATAATCCCCGCGTTCCAGATGAAGCGATGGTTGTTCTGGATCGTAAGTTCCGTTGGCTTTTCCCTCTCTGATCACGTTATCTCACTCGTAGACAGACCTACTTGAATCCCCTGTCTTACGCTTGGGCCGGGACGATGGAAAATGAATTTATGCGCAAGTCGCTGATCTGCGATGGTTCTTACGTCGTGCCCAGAAATGGTCCAGGAATGACCAAATACCCGTTCGTGACCTCATCTTCTGACGGGAATTTGACGATCAGAAAGTGACTAACGTATCATTTTAGAGGCACTTTGGGTCCTAATCAAGTTTGCACCCTATTCGGTGCACAGTCAGGAAGTGACGTTATTATCGGCAACGACTATCTCGAGGCTACATACGGTATCACTTCTGCTGACCTCTGGCGTCGCAACTTGGTTGTTCTTTTGGGTTTCCTGGTCTTCTTTTTGTTCACCCAAGTAATCGCGATCGAGTATCTTTCGGTGAGGCTTCCTCGTACATTTCAGATGATGTCGATTTGTCGAGCGCTGACTCGGAAATTGCATTCGTTGATAGCCTAAAATATTTGGCGGATCGACCTATATTTACGCCAAAGAAGACGGTGAGACGAAAGCGCTCAACGAAATCCAACTTCAGAAAAAGGCGCGACGCAATGAGAAAATTGATGACGATAAGACGAAGGGGCGCTCACGCGAGGAAACCAAGTACGTTTTAAGGCCGGTGCGAGTAAAGTGTTTCACCTGTATACTAACCTCATTGGTAGGAGAGCGGGCACCCAAGGTCATAAGAAGACGTTTACGTGGGAGAATCTCAACTATCGTGTCCCAGTACCCGGCGGGACGAAAAGGCTCCTTCATGACGTTTACGGGTACGTCAAACCTGGGACGTTGACGGCATTGATGGGTGCCTCTGGCGCAGGTACGTTTACATTGGATCACTACAGACTGCGGGGATTCCAACAGGCGTTACAGGCAAAACGACGTGTCTCGATGTCCTCGCGCAGAGGAAAAACATTGGTGTTGTCTCGGGCGACATCTTCGTAGATGGAAGGCCCATTGGCGCCGATTTTGCCCGCGGAACTGCTTATGGTATGTCATTGGGTCCTCCCTAACTGTCAGCACTTTCTAATTTCTGCCGTCGTCATTAGCGGAGCAAATGGATGTCCATGAGGGAACGGCCACAGTTAGGGAAGCGCTGCGATTCTCCGCATACTTGCGGCAACCCGCTGAGGTGTCCATCGAGGAGAAGAACCGGTATGTCGAGGAAATCATCGAGCTTTTAGAGCTGCAAGACGTTACGGAGGCGCTCGTGTTCACTTTGAGCGTCGAAGCACGCAAACGTCTTACTATCGGTGTCGAATTAGCAAGCAAGCCTGCGCTCCTTTTGTTCTTGGACGAACCCACATCGGGCTTGGATGGCCAGAGTGCGTGGAACTTGGTGCGCTTCTTGCGCAAACTTGCAGATCAAGGACAAGCCATTCTGTGTACCATCCACCAGCCTTCCAGTCTGCTGTTCGAGAGCTTCGACCGTCTCTTATTGTTGGAGCGGGGTGGAGAGACCGTTTACTTTGGTGACATCGGCAAAGACTCGCAGGTGATTCGGGAATACTTTTCCAAGCATGGGGCGGTCTGCCCTCCGAATGTCAACCCGGCGGAATATATGCTGGAAGCGATCGGTGCTGGGCTGTCTCCCAGGGTTGGCCCGCGGGACTGGAAGGACGTGTGGACGGACTCGTCCGAGTTCCAGCAAGTACGTGTTGAGATCAACGAGGTCAAGGCCAAGGGATTAGCTGTCCCCGTTGCCGAGAAGAGCCAAACGCGTACATGTACGTCGTCGACGTTGGGCACGATCGCCCTTTGTTTATATGTTTTTTCTAACTCGACTGTGCAGATGCGACGTCCTTTTTGTACCAACTGCGCACCGTCATCCAACGAAACAACGTCGCGCTGTGGCGTTCTCCGGATTATGTGTTCAGCAGGTTGTTCGTGCACGCATTCTTTGCGTTGTTCGTCTCCCTGTCGTTCCTCAACTTGGGACACACCATCCGGGATCTGCAGTACCGTGTCTTTGCGATGTGGGTACCTTTTTTTTTGGGTCAAGGTCGAGGTCTAATGCACATCTCCGCAGTTTCTGGCTCGCTGTGTTGCCTGCGATCATCATGAGCCAACTTGAGCCCATGTTCATCTTCAACCGACGTAAGTAAACTGGTATCTTTGTGGAACCATCCTCCTTAAATTATGATCCGTAGGAACCTTCATCCGAGAGGCCTCGAGTCGGATATATTCTCCGTATGTGTTCGCCATCGCTCAGCTCATCGGCGAAATGCCATACTCGATACTTTGTGCGACTGTATACTGGCTTCTGACGGTGTTCCCGATGCACTTTGGGCAAGGTGCTACCGGGTTGAACGGAGTTGGCTTCGATCTGTTGATCACTATCTTCATGGAGCTTTTTGGCGTCTCGATCGGCCAACTCATTGCGGCACTGTCGCCATCCATCCAAATTGCTGTCCTGTTCAATCCCTTCATCAGCATCGTCCTCGCCATGTTCTGCGGTGTTACCATTCCGTACCCGTCCATGGCGAGCTTCTGGCGAGACTGGCTTTACCAACTGGTGCCGTATACGCGGACTCTGTCGGCGGTGTTGTCGACGGAGCTGCACGGTCTAGTCATTCAGTGTGCTTCTGACGAGTTCAACGTTTTTACCCCGCCTGAAAACCAAACGTGTCAAGATTGGGCTGGAGACTTTGTCAGCGCATTTGGCGGGTACCTCGATAATCCGACGGCTACCGCTGCTTGTCGATATTGTCAATATGCGGTACGTTTGCGTTCGCGAGGACGTGTCTGTTGCATGAACTGACCAGGAAAATAAACGATACAGGTTGGTGATGAGTTCTTTACGCCGCTCAACATCCGGTTCGACACGCGTTGGCGGGATGCGTTCATCTTGTTTTCGTATCTTGTCTTCAACGTCGTCGCGACCATCAGTGAGTTACCTCGTCGCATCATTTTCCCATCGTACCTGATGTATCCTCCCTCCCTCCCTTTTCAGTCGCATCACGATTCCTGCGGTATGCAAAGCGATGATAAGCGTTAATACTTTTTGCGAGAACATTCTAGACGACATGGCACGAGTCACGTTTTTTTTCACATTCTATCATGACTTCATTCAGGCACGATGTTGCACGATATCATAGATCCCACGCATCACACATTCGAAAAGTCGTTGTGTTGTAACTTTCACAGGGAGGCTCTGTTTTTAAAAAAAATTGTAATGCATACATCTTGATTCTCGTTGTGCTTTGGGAGGAATCCAGGATTCAGAGGAACGAGGAACGAGGCTATCTATCCATGAGGATTTGTCAGTCGTTGGCGTCATTGCTGACAGATATCATGTGACTTGATAGATCATGCAGCAAGTATAGCGAGTATAAGAGCGATCTGACACGGCTTTCTCATCTGCAGGAATCCCATCGAGAGCATCCATCCCACCGCACATCGCAGGAGAAATATTCATCCATCATGGTCAGGAAAATCCAAACCAAGGAAGAGTTCGATACAATCGTATGTCCCTTGTGCTTCTCTCTGATCAACAAACTGACGTTATCATTAACTTTAATACGATACAGGTCAACAGCGGCAAGGTAGTCCTCATTGACTATTACGCCGACTGGTGTGGGCCGTGCAGACAGATCTCCCCAGTATTCGAAAAGCACGAGAATGAGCACAAGGAGAAGGAGGGCGTCGAGTTTTACAAGCTCAACGTCGATGATCTCCCGGACGTCGCTGCGGAGCGGAACATAAGGGCCGTGCGTACTTTCGTTCTCTCTCCTTATCTTTAAAGTTCTCGTCTCATTGTCGATGCTCTCTCGTCGGATTAGATGCCAACGTTCCATGCGTACAAGGATGGCGCTCGGATTCACGAGCTGGTTGGCGCCGACCCCAAGGGGCTCAAGGTACGTTGGTTCTGGGATGAGTCGATCGCGGCGCCGAGTGGCTGACGGAATCGTCTATAGACTTTGGTCGATACAGGTCTCGGGCACCTGTAAATGTACAATGGATATCATAGACATGCATGCCGCCGATCCACTCCCCGTATCAGAGTGTGGCGGGTGTACATACATTATGATTAAAGTCTTTGGCTACTATCCTGATGGGGTTAGAGGTGTGACTTTTTTACTTAGAGTCGTGCGGATCTTTCCGTGACCCCACGTTTACTGCCGCACTGCGGATTGGAAGCCACTGGAGGCCAGACTTCCTTCCCGGCGTTGGGTGGCTGTCTCACTTCCCATACACACTCGCTGAAACGTTTGAGCGACGAGGCTATGAGAGTGGGATGATAAGCTTAAGTTCCAGACCAGTCTCTGTCGGGCCATCAATGTTTACAAACAGTGGATTCCGCCCCGTATCCCGTCGGTTCATCCGTGGTTCGTACTTGCGCGAATTTCCACCGAGTCATACATACGATGCCTGCAAACACGGTCATTGACATCCGCCTAGCAAAGTGACGTAAAGCCATGACACGACAACAAGGGCGAGCGATCCGCATGTTTTGCAAGATGCTAGCGTGCGTTATATCATTAGGTAGGCTGAACATGGACGATGGGTATAAATGATAGAACCGTGGAGTGAGTCATGGGGGTCGTGAAGTGAAGAGAAATGAAAGTGTGTAACTCTACCGAGCGTCCGCTTCAATTGTCCGTGATCAAACCTGGGGTGGGAAAGGGATCAGTCAGTACGCACGGTCGCGCCAAGAAAAAAAAAGTGGAATACACGAACCAAACTGAGTTCCAGCGTCCAGACCCTTCGCGCCCACAGTTTGACCAGCATGGTGGGTTCCCCAGGTTGTGCTAAATCCACCTCCATACCGTCCCACCAACACTTGCGCTGCAGGATCGGAAAGAAAGATTAGCGAGAAATACATAAGATTGAAAGGTGAGAGACTTGCAGCAGGTTTCCTCCAAAATAGGAGCAACTTTTGTGCGGTGGCCATTTGGTTATAGTCAATGGTGACGGGGCGTTCGCCACTCGCTGCTGGTGGGTGGTGTACGATGCCCGTCTTGAGCAACACGAGGGCTATCGACGATATACAACACCGGGAGGGTTCGATCGCGCGGAAGCCCCATTCGTCGTCGCGATTGAATCCGCTGTCAGATAACATGGTCAACGACTTACGCGAACAGCCACGCTTTCGCGTAATGTAAATCACCTCATGCACAACATATCGATGAGGTGTTGTTCCGCGATGTTGTTCTCCTTGTGAACGTTGCGTTGCAATGCGGTGAAAATATTTCGCTTCTCCATGATATTTTGTCCGCATCGACGTTTGATGTCGAGAAGGGGTTGATTGGCGTTTCCGTGTTCGTCGGTAGTGGCGGTGGTATTCTTTGGGGGTATAGCAAAGTATTCAAGCTCCTCTCTGAGTACGATGATGGCCTGTTTGCTGAGCAGCGGGTTCTGAGAGGCGGAGGGACCAAAGTCAGAGGGGGACCCGTCCAGCAGATGCTGCTGAGCGGCAAACAAGCCGGGGGAACTTGCGGTCCCGTAGAACGAGTCGGACGCAGTCCGGAAGAATTCGAGAACGTATGCGAAGCAATCTGGGTCAAACTATAACGAATGCAGTTCAGCGAGGGTGGATAGTGCCGGAGCATGAGAAACCCACGTCGACCGCGTAGACCTCCTCGTCCTCCTCGTTCTCGCCACCGTCTCCAAAGGCTGCGCTTTGGCGACTGAGTACAAGGCCGTTCGGGAAGAGACACAAGAGGACTGATTCGGGCAGGTTCATTATCGTTTCTCTGTCAACAGAGAAGCGCCTGCCACGAAGGTCGAGGAGGAGCCTTGTGAGCAGCTGTGGCTGCAGGTTGGACTGAATTGGGACCTGGTGCTGGGACACCTGAGTGATCGGGGAGGACGATATTGAGACCGACGCCATTGTGGATGTTGAGGAAGACGTTGAAGGAAGGGTCTCACCCAAGCCTCGAGGCGCGCGCAATGTCGAGTGTTTGGTCGGACAAACAATCTTGTTCTCAACTACATAAGTATATCCGCATCAAGGGTACAAGGTGTGTCGCCTCAAGTTTGAACCACGCGTCCAGCTTGACACGTTGTCGGTCAGAGGTACTATCGGATCTTTTGCTACAAGACGATTCCCTATTTCACATCTATAATACCCGCAGAGCTAAACCATTTCCAAATCCCAAATCCCGTCTATGAGTAGGAGCCGTCGACCACAATCACTGATCCCACTAATTCACTCGGTCACATACTCAGGGTCTTGTAAACGAGCCGCTACGATGCGTGGGGTCAGGTCGCCCGCATGATCTCCGAAAATTCTCCTTACCCTAAGTTGCACTGGATCTGCGCCCACATGCTCAATGACTTGAACTCCCTTCACGAATACTTTGAATGCGGGCAGCTGGTCACGCGCCATCGTCATTCATGATCCTCCCCGGTTGTGGCGGAAATCTTACCTGTCGGACTCCTAGCTCATGTGAGACTTCCCGAACCTCTTCAGTATCGAGGCGGTAAAATTGCACCCCCGGGTTTTGTGCGGCCAACTGATCGTATAGTTGCGTCATCGGTTGGCAAGTTGCACACCACTCCGCCCAGAATTCGATAATGGCGGGTCGGGTACCGTTGACCTGGGAATGCGAAAGTCAGGCGACTCGTCGTATCTCCAGGGATGGAAGGCTTACTGCCGTCTCGAACTCGGCCATGGATGTGATGTAGACGACAGGCATTGTGAGCTATTGAGGTATGTGGAAGAGGGAGCTCGAGAGAGGAGTAGGTTTTTTTTTGCTGATTCTCTGTCGTTCAGGTCTTTGGGATTTTATACCCAGCTCGCTTGCCCAATACTGTTGAGCATCATGTCTCACCAATATCTTCACGCATCTCATTGATGCAGTACAAATTCGTGTCGGGTCAGATTCCCAATTCGAACGAGCAATATCATCGTTCCTAGGACGAGTGAGACCAATAGCCAGGCGAAACAGGCGTGCTTTCCATTCCGGAGCCTGCGGGACCGTAGCAATGGACTGCATCGTCCTGCCCCCGATCGTTTACGCTGCTCAGCGTTCCCGTTGTGTCTTGGTGACGCAATCCAGTCATTTACCGATAACATGATATTGGCCCTCATTTTCTTCTAGGTGAAATCGCCAGGGCCCCCGACTCCGACCAGATCTGTTCCAAAAGCGGTGGGAAGAGCAGTGTTCCAGAGTCTCCGCAATACTCTGACAAATCTAGGCGAATTTCGAGAAACATAGTAGCAGATCGGTTTTACTTCGAGAGGTGAGTCGTCCGTTGATAAGTTTTCCAAACATTCCGTCGTTTCAAGCTGACATGGGGGCGTTGCGATGACAATTACCACTCATTACTATCCAAATTCCTCTCAGCTCCACGGCAGGCTGGATACGGTGCACGAAACACGAACGAGGAGGACAGCGGTTCCTGTCCAGCGCAACCCCGTGCACCGGATTCTGGACGAATACGTCCAGTTTTACCAAGTTGGATAATTGATCTGTTTGATGATCGTGACTGCCCGCATACTGATGTGATAAAAATGATGAACCTTGCAGTTCATATTTGACAACACAAAATCGTGCGTCGTGGTCCATTTGAAAAGCAACGCGAAAGTCGATATCCAAATGGGGTTAGATCGTTTTCCGTGTTCGCTCGTGCCTCCAGCCTCGTGGTCTCCTCTTTGCCAGTGCTAGGCGAGTAACCAGTCTGGCGCTCGCGGGACTTGGTTGTACTCCTATGGGTGCCTACCGTTTGACCTCGTGACAGCGGGAATGACGTCTTACTGTCATTTTTTCGAGTCCGTTCCCGCGGGATGACGGCTTGCTTTTTTTGCGGTTGGTAGTGCCGAACGTCGAACGTCGAACGCATCATGTTACAGGTTGCTGGTTTCCTGACCGTTTGACCCCTCTCTTTTCTTCTCCGTTCTCATGATTGCTTTTCCCAGGGCGGGTGTCATTTCCAAGCATCGCAGACACAGCGTTTTTGGTCAACGCTGGTGATAATGATATAGTGCATATGATGCGTTGTGAAATTCAGTGATGCGGTGTGCCCATTGTTATGGAAGACGGGGACGAGACGGTCTAGGGATCGCTTTCTTTTCTTCTCATCTTCTTTTTTTTCCTATTTCTCGCGTGCGCGCGTCTCCCCGTTCCTTTTTGTGATACCAAATTTTGCTTCGATCTGCGGAGTCGTGTACATAAACGATTGCAGGTACTGTTTACATATCATCATATGGCCCATCGGCATCAACATCATCATTACCCTTTATCACCATCATCATCAATGAGGGGACAAGGGACGGGAGCAGGAGAAGAAGAAAGGAGAGGGGGTGGGTCTTGCATTATCGTATATTGTATACATACACATGTCTACATATATCTATATTCCGCCGGAATGATGAGGCGATCACGATCCACCATCGACCACGACCATCATATTGACAAGTCACGACACTGCGCCGCGTGGTGGCGGGGAGAGAGCGTGGCGATGCACGAGCGACTCGTGCGGATTGGTGTCCTCCCTACTTACCAATACCAAGAGACAAAAAAAGGAAGAAGACCAAGTCGGACAAGAAACGACACGATGAATCGTCTTCGATTCCATGGAATTTGGAAACGTGTGCATGTCAGACAAACGCCGTTTTCGCGGCTGTTTTTTTTCGTCTTTTTTGCAAATTGGGAGGTGCGATGATGGGTGACAGGGCGTTCCAACGTTTAGATCAATATTGTCATGATCGTTGTCGTTGTCGCCGTCACTACTAAGTACTAGTGTGCACACCGTCGACCTATCGGAGGGGTTTCTTTTCGCTTTTTTATGTAAATTCGGGTCAGACGACCTCTAGGTACTAGGAGCCTCGGGACCGGAGTGCCTCGCTCGACTGACGTCCGACATATCGGATAAAGTTGCTGGGGACTCGGAGATTCGGGAGGGGGAAGCATCGGAGTTGAACGGTTTCATTCTTCATCTTCATCTTCCGAAACTTCATCTCTGCTCGAGCTCCAGTCGACGGTGTCATATCCGAGGTGGATTCGTCTAGACACTCACGGAATTCACGTTGTTGATACCTCTCATCCTTCCACCATCCATTCCCCTCTTCCGAATTGTTCCGTTCACGCGCACTCTGGGCGGTCTGTGAACACATCTCCTTCATCGTGGCGGCCGAAGGCGTGCTCCTGTTGGTGATATAAGTGACAATATGATATGACAAATCGTCGTCGAGAGAGACGACCTGTGTAGCCATGTAGCCTAGCACGATCACTCCGAGATGAACACCAAGAAACGAGAAATGAACAGCGAGCGGGTATCCACGCGATCTCTCTCCCATGATTGTGCTTTGTGCTTCCTTATCGTTCGCGGCGCTGCTGTTTTTCGGCTTAAATTAAGATGAGACGATGTTGTCCGTGAGAACAGGGGCAAGGCAGCAAGGCAAGGGAATGAATGAAAGGGGAAGGGGCGACGCTGCGGTACAGAAATAAACCAAAAAATGAACGAGTGAATGAAAAATGAAGACGAAACGACGGAAGGAGTGGACGCGTCGCAGAGATATGAGTTCCTGACGGTGATGAGGCGACGAGGCGACGAATTGGACGCCCGTTGCTTATCGACGATGATGGGAATGCGCCGGGTAGACGTGGACCCAGACACTGCCTTTTCTTTTCTGTTCTTTTTTTGGTCTAGACGGAGAGGAGGGACGTCCGATAGATGCGCACGAGATGCGAGACGAACTTACACGTCAAAAGGACGCACTGTCGAGGATGTGTCTGTCTGTATAGATCGAGATCGTCGGTCAGTGAGGAAGGGTCGAGACATACAAACGAATGAAAAGAAAAGAAAAATAGAAAAGCTGTCCCTGGCGTAGCTGCGCAGACACCTTTTCGCCTTTCTTCTGCCTTGGCGGCAACGTGTTGTTGGTCACAGTGCGATGCTTCCTCTCCATTCTGAAGCCGTTGGGATGAGGCATAGGAATTCTGTTGCCCCCTCTCTTCGTCCCTCCGTCAGCTTCACAGCGGTCGTCTCACTTACGTACAGAGGCGTGCGGTCGCGTGGCCCTGCGTACACGCGCGTCCGAGGCCCTTGATAGAAGAGCAGCGCATATTAGGGACCGTCTTCGGGTGACCTCGAGCACCGCAGGGTAGAAGAAGCGTGGAGCGTCTCTCGAGTGGCTGAACTACCACGCCGGTGACGACAGCTTCAATGTCGTGCGTGCGTGCATGTGTGGAGGAACTCCCTCTCATCATATCATATTATTATTTGGCGTGGAACGGAGCGACTGCCAGTGGTTCAGTGCCTCTTTCAGTCAGACGACCGGAATGTTTGCACACTCGCCGAGCTGTGCCGTGGGAGAAGACGAGAGATGAGAGGGGGAGAGGGAGAAGACGAATGGAAAACATCGGAGCGTGGCAAACGCGTGTGTTTTTCGTGTTTGCGCCTCCTTTTGGTGAGTCATGACGTCATATTGATGGGAAGCATGTCAGAGTTTCTGATCGTCTCGGAGGCCCTGAGGAAGTGTTTCGTGATGACAAAGGGAAGGGTGGGGGAATGCGGGGGTGCGCACGGCGGAAGGGCGAGGATGACGTGTGTGGCTCCATCGTACGGTGCAAGTTTGGTCACGGTGGAAGGATGAGCGCGTTCTTGGAAGGAAAGGTGGAGTAACAGGATTTGTTTTGTCGAACATGCGACGAACGTATGCTACACTAGAAGTATGATGGCGCATATCACGAGATGCATACATATGGTGGATGTCCGCAAATGATTCGGGATGTCGTTTCAGCCACATTGATCAAGGCAGAATTTCGCGTAGTACGCAGACTAATAAGCGGGCGGCCGAGCTGATCATTTGGCAACGCGGACACAGCGGGTAAAGACACCGTTTCCGTATGATCAAAGTTACTCGTGAGTATGTTGGTAAGGACGTCACTGCGAGATATGGATATGATGAACGGAATTGGTATGATACCGGAGTTGATCCTAGTGTCTCTTTCTGGCAGGTTGACTCTGAACGTAAAGCAGAACTGGGGGAAGACCGACAGCCTGGTGCATCATCTAGCACTTTATCAAGGGATCGGCCATTGGCCTGGATCCAAAACGTTTTGTTCTGGAGAATGATGCACTTGGGGAACCCTAGGGTGCTTGCTGCATTTGGACGATAGCTAAGCGGGGTGCAAGTACATTACAGATGTACGGTACTGCCGGTGGAAGTCCAAGGGTACATCAGGTTTGCTAATGAAACGAGGGGAAAGGGAGAGTCCTGTACGTAGCTGCGCTGGCAGTCTAAAAAACAGGTGGTCCAGCCAGGAACAGGCTGTGTCCGAGCGTGGCAAGGGGAAGTAGCCAACGTTCGTGCGGTTACTAACGGTCCACGTTTGTGCAGCGTGGCCAACCTCTACGAAACATGTACTTATTGTATGATAGACACTGAACATGATATTTTTTTTGGGGGTGTTGGCAAGGAGGCGGATGACCAAGTTGCGGCGTTGTTGTTTTTGGTTGGTTCCCATCCGCGAGCGTGAAGAGGGGCCGTCCTACAACCTGGCTCACACCTTCTCTCAATAATATCGCCGCTCTTTTTCTCATCAGCCACCATCACGACCAACAGCGAGCGGGTCATTCCCCGCCCCCGCCCTCGTCCCCTCGTCCCCGCTCCCCGTCACAATGAGCCGTCAACAGCAACAACAGCGCCCGCCTCGACTCAATCGTCCACAGCCCCCTTCTTACCCTGTTCAGCAGTCCCACTCCCACCCGATACCCCCTCCGCAGCCCACCTCGCCACCTCCTACTGCCTATTATGCTCAACCTCCTTACTCTCCTGCACCCCGCTCCGGTCAGCCCAACATATCTTTCCAGACCACTGAACGTGGCGACAGGCACAGCACTCTTGACGCTCCCCGTCAACGATCCATGCCCTCTGCCTACCAAAATCAGTTCTCTCCACCGCACCCGGATGCAGAGACTGGCGACTTTTTGGAGCAGGGCAGCAGGGTTACCAGGAAGAAGAGTCTTGTCAGACCCGACAGAGAGAAGATCGAACCTGGCCATCGCCAGTGGCACTATCGATCCCATGTCGAACAAATGGCTGACGATGCTCGAGGCGGCGTTCAGCCTTCCAGTACGTCATCTGTCTACCCAAGAAAACGAGTCCGTTTGCCTAATCCCTTTTATCTAGCCACCGGAAACTATCCCCAGAAGCTCCGCCGTGGAAAATCATTGCTGGCCCGCGAAGAGGATGTCCAGGAGGACTCGGGCATCGCTCTCTTCAAGCGTGGCGCCACTTTACGCAGGAAGCGCCCACAGTCCCAAGCTACTCCATTGACCCCATCCGACGGCTCTTCCCGAAAGTGTCTCGATGGTATTGGTCCCGGACCAAAGGACTGTTGGTTCATATACTGCTATGTCATCACATGTTGGATCCCTTCCTTCCTACTCAAAGCTTGTGGTGCGTTACCTTGACCTGAACCTTGCGCGTGGGATTGCTTGGTCTCACCTTTGACGTTAGGTATGCGGACCCCGGAACAACAGCGCGCATGGAGGGAAAAAATGGGCTTGCTTAGCATCATTCTTTGCGAGATGGCTGCCGTTGGTTTCATCACCTTCGGTTTTACCGAAACAGTCTGTGGGCAGCCTCCCAACCGGTATCACCAGGGCCAAATAAGCAACAGCTCGGTCATCATTCACGGTTATGACTACGACTTTTCGAATTTCAAGCACCCCGCTGCTGGTACATTCAACGGTAGTACGAATCCACTCATCACCGGTGGTTGGAATCTTGCATCACACGATGCGAGCTTTCTGTTCCAGATTGTCAATCAAAATTGTCTGGGCCACATCACTTTGGCTAGCGGATCACCCATCAACGGCTCCGGAGAGAACTTGGATTGGTACTTCCCGTGTAACATCTTCGACCCACAGTCGAGTTCGAATTCGGCCAACACGACCGGTTACGGATCTATCACCAATTGTCATGTATCATCTCAAGCCAGGCAGGAATTCTCTAACATGAAGCGTCTCGGGCAGGTTTACTATACATGGAGCGACGTTGCTGCATCAAATCGCAACTTGGCTGTGTTCGAATCGTAAGATCGTCACCTCGTTTGTATGTTCGTCGCTGAAATCAACATCATGGTACAGTTCTGTGCTTGACCTCAATCTGCTCAATTGGCTCAGCAGTTCGTATGTTCAATATCCGTCGCTTTTTGATGAGATGAAGAGTGCGAAAGGCGTCTTCAACGGCAAAGATATCACCATGATGCTCATGCGCGCTGGCGATCATAACCTCGGCAAATGCCTCGAGGATATCATCACCGTCGGGTTCATCGACACCAATAGCATTGGCTGCGTTGCTTCTGACGTCGTCCTGTACCTTTCCCTCATTTTTATCGTCGGCGTTGTCGTCATTCGCTTCGCTATGGCTGTTCTCTTCGCATGGTTCTATTCCTGGAAACTCGGCAATTTCCCCCGAGAGACCTACGAGCAACGCATGCAACGGTCTGAGGAGATCGAGGCCTGGTCAAATGATATTTATCGTCCGGCACCGAGTCAGTACCGACCCAACGTATCCAAGGGTGGTTTACGCCCCGGAAAGCATAACAAGCGTTCAGTTCTCCCCTCCATCTCGCGTTTCACTCCTGTGGAGAAGGCTCCGAAAGGCCCAAATCCTCGCCCAACGACAAACTACGGAATGCTCGATGTTCCAAACAAGCGTAGTACTGGTTACTTGACGCCGAAACATTCAGGAAAGGGATCACCGCCTGACTCGCCAGCTTATCGTTTCTCGAGGAGTACACAGTCGGTCGCAGATTCATCGTTGCGTGGATTCCCGACTCGTTCGTCATTCATAGACACACCATGCCCCTTCCCACTTCAGAACGTTATCCCTCAGCCTCCTCCCGACTACGAGCCATTCAACTTCCCCCTCGTTCACACTATTTGTCTTGTCACTGCATACTCCGAGTCCGTGGAAGGTCTACGAACGACGATCGATTCACTCGCCACCACGGATTATCCCAACAGCCATAAGCTCATTCTAGTCATCGCCGATGGCATGGTCAAGGGTGCCGGAAATGCGCTGACAACGCCCGACATCTGTTTGTCGATGATGAAAGAATTCGTCATTCCACCCGATGAAGTCCTGCCCCACTCGTATGTCGCCATTGCCGACGGTCATAAGCGACACAATATGGCCAAGGTCTACGCGGGCTTCTATGACTATGATGATTCCACGACTGAGCGCTCAAAGCAGCAGCGCGTGCCAATGATCCTTGTCGCCAAGGTTGGCAACCCTCTCGAGGCCACCGACCAGAAACCCGGAAACCGTGGTAAACGTGACTCTCAGATCGTCCTGATGGGATTCCTCCAGAAAGTCATGTTCGACGAACGCATGACGACGTTCGAGTATGAGTTCTTCAACTCGATGTGGAGGGTAACAGGCGTCAGTCCCGACCGGTATGAGCTAGTACTCTGTGTGGACGCCGATACAAAGGTGTTCCCCGACTCGTTGACGCGCATGGTGTCTTGTATGATCGTGGATGTCGAGATCATGGGCCTTTGTGGTGAGACGAAGATTGCGAACAAGACTGATAACTTTGTTACCATGATGCAAGGTAAGCGGGTATTCCGTCCACGTGTGCGCTTCACTAACGTCGTGTCGCGGGTATCAAGTATTCGAGTATTACATCTCACACCATTTGACCAAGGCGTTCGAAGCTATGTTCGGTGGTGTCACTTGTTTACCGGGCTGTTTCAGCATGTACAGGATCAAGGCACCGAAAAGCGACACTGGCTATTGGGTTCCCGTCCTGGCCAACCCAGACATCGTGGAGCACTATTCGGAAAACGTGGTTGACACACTTCACAAGAAGAACTTGCTCCTGCTTGGTGAAGATCGGTATCTTACGACCCTATTGCTCAAAACCTTCCCTCGACGGAAGAATATATTCTGCCCTCAAGCTGTCTGCAAGACCATCGTTCCCGACTCCTTCCGCGTTCTTTTATCGCAGCGTCGCCGTTGGATCAACTCGACTGTTCACAATCTGTTCGAGCTCGTCCTTGTCCGTGACCTTTGTGGTACTTTCTGCTTCTCAATGCAGTTTGTTGTCGGAATGGAGCTGCTGGGAACACTAGTGTTGCCCGCTGCTATCAGTTTCACGCTCTACCTTATCATCATTTCCATCATCCCCGGCGGTCCCAACACGACGATTCCGCTCATCCTATTGGCATTCGTCCTCGGTCTCCCTGGGCTTCTGATCGTCGTCACTTCACGCAAGATTGCGTATCTCGGATGGATGATTATATATCTTCTCTCTCTTCCGATATGGAACGGTCTTCTCCCCGCCTATGCGTTCTGGCACTTTGACGACTTCTCCTGGGGTCAAACCCGTCAGGTTACTGGTGACAAGGGTGGTGATCACGGAGACAAGGACGGTGAATTCGATTCCTCTCATATCGTGATGAAGCGATGGGTCGAATTTGAGCGGGAGCGTCGCTGGAAGAATGGAGTACAGTCACGTGACTCGATGGTTGACAAGAGGCAAGTACACATCCGTTCGACCGGCGTCAAGGAATCGATCACTATGCTAACATTAACAGGTATTCGATGGCTTCGACGTCCGATTTCAACCATGCAAATGGTGGTCCCGACTCTTCCAACTCAGAGTGTTCACCCTCAGCACCTTACGGTGCTCGTCAACGGCACGACAGCAGTGGCCCATTGGTTCTCCCCGCTCCATTATCTACCAACAGGACACTCACGTCTGGTGGTTCTGGCTCGACGGTCGGTGTGTCGCGTTCCAGCGAGGACGTCACCTACGCTTCCGACATGGGTTCGATTTCTAATCAACGGTTGATTTCCACCCCACAAGATCAATACGACGCCTACGTTGACCCCCGATACCCCCAGTTTGATGTCCAGGTTGCTCGGACGGCTGGTACCAACGGTGGTGTTCTTCGCAACCCAACAGTGTCGAATCAGTACCCAGGCGAGACGCAAAACCCGTTCCGAGCTTCCGAAGCGCAGGCAGTTGCCTATGATGAGTATAGTGGATACTTCGTGGAGCCGGATGAGATGCTACAGCCGGTCCCTTTGGCGCGGCAATCCCGCGGGGTGAGCCTATCGGATAACGGGCCAGTACCTTCTCCGGAAGGCGTGCGCAGGGTTGCAAGACCGACGTCGAGACGGCCAACGTCACAAACGCCTCAGAACCAGAACCGGTACTCTCGTACGTCGATGGCGTTCAGTCTACCACCTGGGGCAGCAGCACCACAGCCTGGAGCAGGCTATGGGTATTAAACCTATCCTAGTTGGACGACGCTTTGCGCGACCTGCCCTGCTGTCACTCGCTCATTCTATGTCTGGTGTTATCTCATCTCCGTACGCTATAGTGATGCTTGTTGGACCGGATGGCACATCTTTTTTTGCTGCTGGACTGAAATGAACTGGCTCGCCCGTTTGTCTCTCATGCGTCATATGATGATACCTTACTCTCACTTGGACTCTTGTTTTTACACACGCACTCCGACTTTTGGGTTCCTTTTTTCTAACTTAGCATCATCATTTTACTCGAAACTGCGTTCGTGTCGCGCGTCTCTCCTGCGAGGCGCACCTATCCGCCTCTTTCGCAGCCTTGCTCGGACCCTAAACATGGCTTTCATGTGTCACCCCCTAGACATTGTGTACATCTCGGCATATTAGGATCTCAATTACTTTCTTTTCTTTTCTTTTCTTGGTTTATTGCGGACTTTCCGTTCTTTTTCATTTATTTTCTTTTACACAGTCGATGATAGAGCTATCCATGGGGTAAAACGTGATCTTGCCAAGCACTCGTCCGGTGATAGGCGCGATTGTATCAACCAACATGTGGTTTCCGCGGAGATATTGCTGCATTAACCGATGCAGCGTGATCTGTAATCGATACAGGCCGAGGCGTAAGTATGCGGGAGTCATTGGCTGTGTGGCTCAATGGGAACACCTTCCAGGCTCCAAATTGGGTGGACAATGTTATGAACTCCGGTTTCATGGATGAAGCTTGAAGAACCACATTGGGGTTTCTTTGTCCGTACTTAGGGGTTTCCGTGCTTTCATCCTAACGTACTTTCATTCTATCTTAGTGTCTATCGTCGCAATAATGGACAGCGTGGTAGAAGGTATGTTGTTTTCCAGTGCGGCGAACGATATTGACGAGCGTGCGCAGGTGTATCTGATGGGCAGTGTGTTTGCATCAGATCTAATGAACCTGTGTTCGACGCGCTCGCCCATTCGGCTGCATTTGCACGGTACTCGGTGCTTTCTGCTCCCTATGAGGGAAGTTGGTTTTGTACGGAGGTTTGTCCGGTTTTTGGCACAGGTGATGGTGATGATCATGGCGTTAACATCACGATCGGTCTCGATTGGATCGGTAAATGTCGAACGACTGTTCGTGCGTTGGCAAGCGAATGCAGACTAGAAGTTGCACACTCCTGCGAAAGCCAAGTGCGCTGCCCGTTGTTGCAGCACGGTGAACAACGAAATGTCACAATCATTGACTCGCCTCTTCCTCAACCCTATGTCGACTCTGCCCATTCACTCCCTTTTCTCCACCATGCCTTTTCCCACTGGCACGGAGTGGAACGACCATCTGCCTGTTGTTGCCAATCTCCATTCCATTTCCAGCCGGCCTCGGTCGTCACTTACAAAAATTTGACGTTTTCTCCTTGTTCCTTCCAACCAACTCAAATCATGCGGAACCATGAGCAAAGAACATCTATTTGTACGCTCCCTTCCCACATTTAACGATGCTTACTTCATTCACAACTAAATACCTACCGATAGCACCTGATACCGCCCACGGCTGTACGCCACATTTGTCCTGTCCCGATTACGTCCCATAGAGACGCCCTGATAATACTCGCCACCCGTCCTCGCTGTGGATGTGGTCCATATCGTTACCTGTAAGTCCCTCTCTTAAATTTTGTGAGGGTCAGAATGCCGATGTGTGTGCGTAACCGCTTTCGTTCTACTTCTCTTGCAAGTCCGACGACCGCCACGATTTTAATGACACCGTCTCCCACTTTCGTACCTGCCTTGAACGCAACCAATATCTTTTCCTTATCCTTTCATGTTCGCCTTTTCTTTCTCTTTTTCTCCCACTCTTGTACCTGCCTCGAACGCAAAGAATGTCTTTTTCTTATCCTTTCATGTTCGCCTTTTCTTTCTCTTTTCTTTCGTTGCCTCTACAGTGTCAAACATCCCCGATAGTTTCTCTTTCATGAGTAGAGTCCATAAACGACTCCACACTTGTGTTTTAGGTGCGTAATAGTGCCACCGTCCCGGAATCCCTAACATAATACCCAAATCAGTCAGCACTCCGAGTGACCCCTAGAACGAAAAGCCCCTCTTTAGATTTATAAACCACAGCGGGGTTCCGTACGGCCTACTACGTTACTCTTCTCTCCCTCATCGCCAGCGAAATGCATGCGGACAATATCGAAATAAAAGACGACTTTCCCCCTACTTCTCCTCAGCTCCATACAGAGACTAGTACTGCCGTCCTCTCGTCTGACTCCGATTTATCTCCAGACGACGCTTTCCGCAATCGGGTTGTCGCAGGCATCTACGACGAGGTCGTCGATGCAGTATTAGCAATGGACCCGCCGCACACCGCCCTTGCTCAAGCTACCTATATGGGTGACTTCACCCGAACGCATGCGTTCGGGTCAAGTTACATTTTCAAACATTTGCACACTGATGCTGAGTTCGAAGTTGTTCTGGTTGGCCAGATACTTCCGGAAATTCAGGGAACCAAGTTTTCTGCGAAAGGCACCCATTACGTCGGGAATTCAACAAATGTAAGCTATCAGATAACTATGTTCCTGCAACGTTTTTGACCACATCACGAAATCTTTTTCACGCTTCTTCTGTAACAGCCCAACTACATCGACGACAAAACTAGAGTCAAATGCGCTTTTGCGCTAAGCTGTGGATCTAGCGCTAACAAGAGGATGCAAGCTCTGTTCCATAATCAAGTCGTTACACTTACCGACATCGTCGACACTGATCGAGCTGAAGCGGCAAATCACAAGGAGGTTCACTACAAAGAATGGACTCTCAATCGCGCCCACTACGATGTTGCTCACGACACCATCCTTGTCCATACGGAACCCCTTTACGTGGTATGTTGTCCGATTCCATTTTTGCGGTGCTCATTCACCTCCCAAGATTGGTAAACCCTCCGAAAAGAAAATTGATACTCGAAGCAAAAAGATGAAAGTCGACCTACGCTCCGCCAAGGGTAAACAACCCGATCGTCCTGAAGGACCCGTGCAGCATTCAACCACTCACGACACCGACAATAGCCAGTACAGTATGTGCATCCCCGTATTTTACCTCCTCTGTCACGCTCACGCACGTTACCGGTACCAGCAACCAACAGTAACGATACTTATCACCCCAGTGTACTCGTTGATTACGGCGGAGATCTTTTCCGTCATGAACAATCGGTGCTTCGAAAACTAGACCTGCGTGACAAGGAGAACAATCATGTGCACCCTTCCGAATGGTATTCCACATTCCGAACCGGCACATTTGTTTCCGTGCGTGCCACTTTACACACCTACATTTGGGACACTCGACGTGTACGTTTCTTGTACTATTGTATCACTATGCCGCTTATTGTATCCCCTCGCACAGGTATACCAAGTCGTGGGACATACAATCCGTGTTATCGATCATTCGCCATTACAACAGGAACCTCGCTACAGCGCTCGTTTGCAAGTTAATGCCGCAGCAGGTTCCTCAGCGTCTGGCGGCACGCACTCTCACGCTTCTGATGCAATCAACAACCTCTCCATCGGAAAACGTCGAAGGGATGTTTGACGAAAATTCTACGGATATTTCACTTCTTTCATCTCACTTCACACCACACTAGAATCTGCATCGCAAAATGTGTTCGCTTATATCTCTTTCTTTTCTTGTATTTCATGTCACATTATAGCAAGCTCGTCATCGCATTCGCTGTCACCTCATGTTCACTCTCCTTTTCTTGTGCCAGCTCCATTTGTTCCCCCATGAATTGTAATTTATGTAAACACCTTGTGCAGAAAATGAATATGCACTTACTCCGGTGATCACACGACCGACGAACAACTTTTCCGACTCGTCACGCATTCCTGTTGGCTTCCGATCGTTCCCATTCCCATCTCTTGTCCTGCAGTATCCTCCTGCTAACCTCCACAAAGTGAAAGCAGCGTTACGACTGTACTATAATCGAATGGCAACGGAAACTTAGCGTTCCAATGCCGGCCGAAAATAAAGAGTATGACTAATCGTAGCGGGCTTTGCCGCGTAACGAGCTGAAAAGCACACGTGTAATGACCATTGGAATTGAAGGAAGTTGAAACCGTTGATCTATCCAACGATAACCTCGTTGGGGAGACGCATACTTACAGAAAGGTACAGTACCTGTGTTGTCACACACGGTGACCGTGCGGCACATGATAACATGATGATATGATGGGATTCACTACTGGTAACCTCACAGCATGATCACTTTAAGGAACTTGCATCAGTTTCAGCCGTTTGCATCAGCTACTACTAGACGTGATGGATTCCGACATTTAAAAGTCAAGCGCATGTAAGTACTTGTAGGTATTTCTGCTCCTTCACAATTTGAATGCTCTTCAAGGCGATCACAACCATTGCGGTCACAGTGGCTGTTTTGGCCGCCCCAACACCTGATTCTAGAAGGGCAAGTAATGGCATGACCATACCACTCACCAGACGCTCTTCGTCGTTGAACGCGAAGAACACTTTTGATATCAATCCGCTCGAATCTCATGTTGGATTACATACCGGCGCGTATGTCGTCCTGTGATGTCCTCGGGGAATCGTTTTTGCTCATACTATCCTTAGCCAGGTCATTCATAGCGTGGAAGGTTTTGAAAGGGACATGGGAACACCACGTCCTTCTGCTTTGAAACGGGGGTCCGTATTCAGCAGTCAATCCGGCGTTGATATGAGTAGTGGACCCGGCGTTAAGTTGAAGCACGAGACTGCCGTATGGTATGGGACCATCTTTATCGGCACTCCCCCCAAACCCTTCACTGGTGAGTTTATCCATGCATTTCACGACGTCCATTCACTCCAGTCACCACTTTAGTCCTGCTCGACACCGCTTCTAGGCAAGTTTTTTCCGTCGGTACCATCTACTCTCTCAGCGCGTCTTATTCGACCCAGCGACCTCTTTATTCCAGATATAAACGGTGATGAGTACTGCAAAAGCCACCCTAACCTCTGGAATACCGCTTCGTCCGGGACTGCCAAGGCCCTCAATAAAGGTTTTAGGCTACAATTTGAGGACGGTACGTTTGCCATGGGTCAACAAATCACGGACAATGTAACGTTTGCTGGTTTCACCGTATGTTTCTACTGTTTGCGAACATGATCATTTCTGACCGATGAGTAGGCAGACGCTCAAACCTTCGGTTCTGCAACGACATACGCCCCTCGGTTTGCAGAATCTTGGTCAGCTTCGGATGGTACATTGGGATTGGCTTTCCCGCCTATCTCTGTATATGTGGATCAAAGTCCCTTGCTTCATACGCTCTTCAGAGAAAGAAAGATACCTCAACCCATGTTTTCACTCAAGCTCACAAGCTCTGGAGGCGAGCTGTACATCGGTGGAATGAACGAGGCACTTTACATTCATAACAGCCTCGCCTTTACTCCTGTCACAAGCACGGTAAGCGTAAACGCCAGCTGGTGATGGATGCATACACTGAGTTTGCCCTTGCAGAGATTCTGGCAGCTAAGAATAGATAACATCAAAGTCAATAACCAGATCGTCCTGACAGACGTACCCGCCATCCTCGACACTGGTTCCCACTTATTTTGGGGTGATGCGGCGCGAGTTTCGGCTCTGCACCGGGTAGCGGGTGGTAAGGTCTTCGGAGAAGGTTTCTACACCTGTGAGTCTCGATCGAATTTGGTACACTCGAAACCTTTGATCGACTCCCTTGTAGTCCCATGCAATCCCTTTCCTTCCGTGACTTTTACCATTGGCGGGAAGCCGTTTGTAGTGCCTGGCAGCGCCCTAGATCAGGGACAACTTGATTATGGCTCGAAAGATTGTTGGAGTGGGATTGCGTCTGTCGAGATGCATGGTGGTGAGATTCTCCTACATTCAACATCTCGGTCTTCCGTTTTTTCAGATCCCCGCTGAAACCGACTAGATGCCTGGACGCTCGGGAGCATATTCCTCCAGCAAGTCTACACCGTGTTCAATTTCGACAGCCAGTCACCACGAATTGGATTCGCAACGCTTGCCTAGGTTAAGTCTTGCCATACATTGTATTCTATAGTCACAAAGTCCTGGCGGTAATTAAATTATATAAGTCGGTACTAACTCGTCAAGTACTTAACTGAATCCGTGAGTTACTCTGCGTGATCGACGGAACTGAAAAGTTCAAAGTACCATCTTGATTGTACCTCGAGCGATATTCCAACCAGTTCGAATAAATAATGCCAGAACTTAGTTACATTCCTCATGCATGCACTCGAGAGAGAAGAAAAAAAAATGAAAAAATGAAAGTTGCCAAAAAGTTCTGCAAACGAACGCGATCACGAAACCCGGCGATCCAAGTCGACATACGAACGGACGAGCGGAACGGGAACGAGCGAGAACGAAGAAAGGGAATAAGGTGTGTGTGTGCGTGTGTGTGATTGAGCCAAAACGAACGAGTCGGGTCCCAATACGATGCTACAAAAATGAAATGAAACGCGCAAGAAACGCGTCAGATGCCATGAATGCAAGTGGAAAAAAAAAGAGAGAAACAAAACTAGAAAAGATAGCAAGCGACAGAACGATCGAAGAGGATATAAAAGAGTTGAGAACGTAAGATAATGCCGCGAGAGATTAGAGAAAATAGGATGATCTATAAACGAACGGATGAGGGTCAGTCGAGTATAAGGATGTATACGTGTCCACGCGAATTAAAAGAAAGAGGCCGGAGCGAGGTGAGGGGGAAAAGCAAAGGTTACCGCCCGCTCTTCCAGCTCGAAGGCGGCGGCGCCCGACTCCGTTGTGCTGGGCTCTTGTCAGACACTCTCATCGGTTGTGAAGTCGCCGACGTCGGAGACGAAACGCCCGTCCAAGCCCGAGGTCTTGACCCACCGCCATACGCGCTCGCAGCACTATTTGGGTTACCACCTCCACGAGACCGCGGCGACGGAGAGTCGAACGAATCCCCATACATGCTTCGCGTGCCCCAGCCGCCACCGCCGCCGTATTCGCTCTGCGAACTGCCGATACCCCCATAGACCGAAGTAGTAGCTCCTGGGAACGCCACAGAGCTTCTCGACCACTGGTTGGGCGGCATGAGCATTCCCATGTTGGGCATGCTCATCATGCCTACTGGCCCCATACCGCCACCCATACCACCATACACGCTCCCTCCACCGTAAACGCTGCCCCCACTCCCGCCGCCATACACACTTCCGCCACTCCCGCCGCCGTACGCCGACCCTCCGCTCCCAAAGCCAATATTCGAACCGCGCTCCCATTCTTCGCCCGCTACTTGCATCGCATGCTGCGCGACAGCCATCTGATACGCTTGTTTCGCGACGAGAAGCGCACGCTGATGCGCAGCGAAGAACGCTGGATCGTTGTTGAACTGCGGCGGAGCCATCGGCGTCATGCCAGTACCCATGGGCTGCTGCCAAGATCCCCAACCAGGCATCATTCCGTGTGCGCCAGGGTCCATTGTCACGTTGATCGTCGGATTGCGACCACGTGGCCCCATGTCGTCGTCAGAGTCATCGTGCAGCAATGGTCCACGCCCGTTGACGATCTTGCCAAGCTAAAAAATAGTCAACTTGGTTAGAACGACAAAAAAAAGGAAAATAAGAAAAAAAACCGACCTCGATTGCAGCCTTGGCCTCGCTACGTCTCCGTTCTCGCGTCTTTTCCTCAGGAGTGAGATCTGTCTTGGGCCGCTCTCGACCACGGACGGGAGCTCGCGAATCCTCAAACGTCACGCTCGGCTTCTTGGCGTGTCCCCGTGCCTTCAATGTAGAGCCCACGTCAGTGGCATCGTCCTTTGACTTCACACCAATCTCACTGCCATCGCCGGGCGTGAACGGAGCACGTCCGCTACTCGAGTCACCGGTGGAGCTCCCTACAGGACTCTGCCCTCGGCCGGAACGATTATTCGCAAACGGACGCAGGGGCATCAACGATGGTTGGAATGCTTGCGATGACACTTTAACTGAGGGCAAGACAGGTGCACGCTGCAAACGAGCTTCGGTAGAGTTCACCGCGGAGATACGCGAGGAAGAGCGTGGGCGACCGGACTTGTATTCTTCCTTGACCGAGGGGGAGTCGGGTATCGAATGGATGAGAGGTACAGGGGGGATGCGAGAGGAACTCCGTGACGACCGCGCAGCGGAGGAAACGGATAATGCATCTGACTTGTCATTCTGAGCATTCTGAGGAGGGGACAACGTTGCTGCCCGTGGTCGAGTGCCTGTTTCAGGCTGAGGAGAAAGCGCGGGAGGTACGAATTTGGGCGGGTTTGGCCAAGTCGGTGAAAGCGACGGTGAGGTCTCGGCGGTGCTTCGCCTCTGAGGTGGCCGGGAGAGCACAGTGAACGATGTCGGGGGTTCACGAGCCCGGATTGGGGTAGGTACGATGCGGTCATAGGGTGAGGTAACAGATGGTTTGGAAGCCTCGGAGGGTTGATCAACCTCTTTATCCAGGGCGCCGACTAAACGAATGGCATTCATGAGATCGTCATCATTTTCAGGATCCTTGGGGGCAGGCACATCAACGCTAGATCTGCGGTGATGCGCGGCAGAAGCGGGCGTATCGACTGATGTGGCATCCGGTTTGCTCACGGACGGAGATATGGAGGGGGAAGCCGAGGAAGACTGCACAAGGACGGCGGGAACAGAGAAGGGTTGATCTTTTTCAGCATTCTGTTCCTTGTGCTTCATATTGAGGTTCTTGAGTGAATCCTCATGCCGCAGGATAGGTGTCAGCAGTGGGGGGCCACCAGCGAGAGATTTGATGTCAATGAGCGGCTTTGCGGGCATTTGAGGTCGGCTATTGGAGATCTTAGATGCTGAGCTTCCAGGACGCCGTGGGGGGACGAGATCAGATAAGGGCATATCTTCGGAGTCAGTGTCCGAGGAGTCGTCGGAGTCGTCTCTCGAGTTGCGCACGGGACGCATTGGTTGTGCTAAATTAGTGAAAAGGATGAGCAATCGACTGGGCAAAGAGGAAGAGGAGACTTGCCATGTGAAGAACTGGAAGATGAACCGGTTCCTGCCAAGACCGATGCCCTGCGCGCCGCACCACTGGGCGTCAGCGCACTTGTCGAATAAGAAGCCCGTGGTCGAGTAAAAGGGGTCTGATCCGATTGTTTGTTTGGTGGCGGTGCGGACCTGGGCGTCTTTGGAGGTTCTTTTTGGGAACTAGGCGCAGTGGTGTGACCGATATCGGAGCGGGCACGAGGCCCCTCGGCGCGGCGAGTCACTGTCCGTTTCCGAGCAGGTTTCTGTGGGATAGGTACGCCGTCGCTATCAACCTCTTCATCGTCATCGGATTCCGAATCCTCCGAAGACGAATCCAAGGCGGAAGAACCGGGCCGATGGCCTGGTATGGGCGGAGAGGTGGCGCTCTTGTTCGGCTGTGGAGGTTCTGCAACCGAGACGACGGAAAGTGTGGAAGCACGTTTTCTCCCGTTGCCATCTACTCGGAGAGTGTCCGCAGTGGACGGCGGACGGAAAGAAGGAACAGGCGAATTCGCACGGCTGCGAGCATGTGCTTCCCGGAATGCTGCAACAGATATTCTTTGGGAAGAATCGGATGCAACACTGTCGCCTCTCGGGCGTGGTCGGGGCGGAAGAAGGAGTGGTTCAGATGATGCTGGGGATGAAATTTCTGGTGAAACGGGGGGAGGGTCTGTACTGATGTGACGGAAGGACTTGAGTTGGAAAGAAGAGTTTTCCACGGAAGAATTTGTGGGAGAAATGGATGGCAGAGTCGAGGAGGGTTGAGACGGTTTAGATTTTGTGCGTTCCCTGGCCCAAGAGAGTAAGCCTGGTGTCTTTTTGTCTGGTGTACCTGCAGAATGCGAATGCGAGTCGGTACGGAGACCGATGGAAGATGGTCTAGGGGTATCAGAATAGACATGACTGGACGATGTTTCGTTAGGAAGAGAGTGAAAGGATTGGTTGAGGGCTCCAAAGAGAGACGATTTACGAGGAGGGGGAGAAAGGTCGTGACCAGGATCGGAGGTTACGCCTGATATGTACGCCTCGTCGTTGAGCGAGACGACGGGCTCCTTGGGACCTAAGCGGGTGACGGGACCTCTGCGACGAAAGGGCAACCTAAACTTGCCGGACGACGCCGCAGCGGGCAAATTGTAGACGGACTGTTGTGTAGGTTGGTGAGACTTGTCAAAGTCACCGTCGGTAGAGCCTCTGTTGCTAGTCGATGATGCGACTGATCCTGTCGCTGTTGGGGGAACATGTCTGGAGGAGGAGCGTGTTCGCTTGTTGAATAGACCTCCAATCAGCAGGGGCATGAAGAAAGCGAGGAAACGAGAGTGAAAGTTGTCTTGAACTATATTGGGAACACCCGTGCCTTTCACGTTGCCTGTCAAGCGACGACCAATTGGGCGTTGTTTTTATCTTACTTGGTAATGACGTAGTCTATCTACTAGTCTTCAACTTCAATGCCCCACCCAGCAACATGTGATCCCACGAGGTTCTGTGATCGTGTTCAGGGTCTAGATATCGAGTTGCGGTGATTCACTGACATGGAGATTCCCCGCACCAACGCCCTCTGCATATCCAACTTTGTTTCCGTCTTTGAAAACCATAAATGTAGGTACCTGAGACAGATTAGCTGTCAATGACTTTGAACTCGATGGTCCACACACCACGCGCACATCAGCCTCTAGCACGACTTCGTCTGCTTGGTCGACATTCACGCTGTAAAAGTCTACGCCAAGCAGCTTGAACGTTTCTAAAAAGTCCGAAAACTGGGAACAGCCACTCCATTCTGCGTGAAAGTCGATGATGGCCACCCGTCCGTTGTTCAAGTTGATCTGCATGGCATGCATGTACAGCCTTCAATCGCTTAGAATAATGGGGAAAGCGACTTACTATGTTATTGAACTCCTTGGAGTTGCTGATCTTCTTCGAGGTCATTTAATGGGAAAAGAAAAAAAAGCGAATGTAAACTGTAGTTGGGACGGGTGTCTTAAGTACGGCGCACAAAGAATAGCCCTGTGGAGTCTCACCGTATCATCTTAGTATGGACTGTCAGCTCCACAGCACAGATTCTTTTTGCGGCGTTGGCACTGGGTCAGTCCTCGGTGCCGTGTGCACAGTGATCTGTTTCACTCCATCAGCTGATCGATGGCTCGAATGTAGGCTTGCGCCGATGGTTGTGTGGTCGTCCCGGTCGTTCCTGGTTTCCATTTCCTTTATTGGCGATGTCTACCTCATACGTGCGACATATCTCGGCCTTGTCGATGCTCGCCGAGTCGGACTTGGCTCCAAGTTTCTGAGCGAGTGCTGTCACCATCAGTAGAACGACCCAACCAGCGACGAAGCCAATGCCGTCAAACTTCTTTTCCAAACTTGTCAAGAACGCACACAAACGTACTTCCAGCGACGAGCAAGGAATGCCAGGGCCACCACTCTCTCAAACCACGTCACAGTATTCTCCTCATCCTAGTACCATATATGGAGATGCCACCTCCTCCAGCTCCAACGGCAGCTTCAAAATCGGTGTCGTCCCCCCTTCACCCCGTCCGACCGACTCAGACTCATCCCTGTATTCCACCCAAAGACCCTCAATCGAACAGGTACACCAAGCATCGCTACAG
>JBBPOM010000125.1:0-46138 GCA_038091455.1 Leccinum uliginosum
GTTTCCAACTGCGTTCGGGTCTTCAGGCGGAGCAGGCACAGACGCGGAAGAGGACGCAGCCTCTGCTTGACTGACGTCCGGATCGCGGACCGACGTCGGTGCTTGGTGGCGAACCTTGCTAAACTCAAAGTAAGGTGGAGGGAGCACACCCGGATCGAGAGGCGGTAGCGGTCTGTGTGCGCGCGCAAGTCAAATGCAACCGCCATCGAGACTCCTTGGGGACGACGTACTGTTCCTCCTCGTTCTCATCGTCGCCTCCAATCTTGATCATGTCTTGTTCCCCAAACCCGTCCGTCTCTCGCAACATCTTCGCCATTCGAGCTTCTTCGCGTGCATGTCGCCTCGCCTTGTCAAGTAGCGACTGCAGGTATTCCGGAGTGACCTCGTCCTCTGTGTCAGGATCTGACGCGCTGTCCGCATCAGAACTTGAGTCCGAGTCCGAATCTGAGCCAGAGTCTGAATCCGACGAGGAGGCGCCGTCGTCGTCGTCCGGTCCGAGCGCGACAAAGTCCGCCTCGACCACCTCTACCGATCCCCGTGTTCCCTCGTCCAACGCGTCGGTCGACATTTGTTCCAAATCAAAGACCAGGTTGAAGAAAGTTTTTTACAGTACAGGTCATTACGTAAATCCCCTTCGTTCAGCCTTTCCGCAAACCCGCGTCGCGTGATGCCTCGCCGCCGTCCCTCTCAAAGAACCAAATCTCATTCCAAATCCCGTCCGGTCGACAGAAAAGACGCTCGGCTCAAACGATGGAACACACCCGCAGATATCGAGCTCGATGAGGAAGACCACTGTGCGTCGCTCGCGTTCGTCGGTTCCTGAACCGCTCCCTCTCCTTCTTTTTTTATTAATTTTCGTGCTGAAATGCTATGTGTGATCCGGCGTGGTCGTATGCTAGTTCATGCGTCGAGGGACAAGATTTTGTTGGATCAAGCAAGCGAGGAGGACGAGGACGGTGACGAGGAAGAGGTGTTTGCGTTGCGGGGCATGTCGTCTGACTGGGACGACGACGACGACGACGAGGCGGGAGCGGAAGACGAGGACCAGTATGAGGTGGAAGACGACGACGACATGCACGATGCCACCGCGTCCAAAGCCAAGTCCTCGAAAGCCACGCGCGACACAAAAGCATCGTCCTCGGATTCCGACTCCGAAGAAGAGGGAACATGGGGTCGCGGCACGGGCGCATACTATTCTTCCAATGCTGCACAGCTCGACTCAGAGGACGAGGAAGCCAACGAGCTCGAGGAGCAAGAAGCGCTTCGGCTGCAGGCCAAGGCGCGCGAGCACATGTGCGACCAAGATTTCGGACTCGGAGATGTCGTGGAGGGCGACTCCGAGCCGCCAGAGGCAACGTATGGCTCTTCGTCTTCCTTGCACTTGGTTGTTGAACTTGCACGTCTAGGGAACAACTTGAAATACCCGATCAAAGTGTGGTAAAGGTTCCCCAAGACAAACAGACTATCATGCGCACTCTCGAAAAAGAGAGTCCCGAAACTCTCGCACTAGCGAGAGACTGGGATGACACGATTCAAAGTCTCCTGGCAGCCAAAGTCCGTGTCGAAGCGTAAGCCCCGTTCCCCACTTCCATGTCATCTTATTCACCCTCGCCAGCCTAAACGACACGGAAACCGAGCTCGAACACGGCCTGCAACACATATACTACCGTGCGTTTCCCCCTACCTCGCCGACGACTGACGTTGATCGCGCTCCCTGCCACGTTTTGAGCAGAAGCCTTGCTCACGTATGCCACGACGCTCGCATTTTATCTCCATTTGCGCGCCACGGAGAAATACGCGGCCCGTCCCGAACTTCTCCGTCGGCATTCCATCCTCATGCGACTTCTCGCGCTAAAAGAAGGTATCCACACCCTCGAGAGCCTTGGCGTCGGCCAAGAGGTCTCGGAAGACGACAAAGACGACGGGGAAGAAGAAGAAGAAGAAGAAGACGATCTGACGGACCAAGACGGCGACCTCTGGTCGCTCATCAAGAAAAAGGGCCTCGAAGCATCCGAACTCGCCGACCTCCTCGAAGACGCGGGCCTGTCCGCCGCGAGCGCCAGTTCCAGCGCAGGTTCTTCTCCTGCTTCCACTTCTCCAAGTCCACCGCCTCGCTCCTCCACCACTCTCAGGAAACCTAAATCCTCCGCCAAAGTTAAAAATGGATGCGCCGTTGTCGAGACCGAGACCCGTCGAGAGAAGAAACGAAAGACCTCCGCGGCCGCGCACGACTCGGATCAAGTCAAAAAAGGCACGCGGGCGGCCGCTGCCTCTCCGCTATTCGATCTGCACGAGCCCGAATACACCGGTGCGTCGTCCACACGCACACGCACCGGCAAAGTCGGAAGCAAAAACACACGCAAGCACGCGGCAACGGTGGCTGCCGTGGACACGGATCCATACGGCGAATCCAACGTGCTCGGGCACCACGATGCGTCCGACAAGTTGGCGCGCCGAAAATCGCTACGGTTTCATGTTTCCCGCATCGAGTCAGCGTCGTCTCGCCGAACGAACGCGCGTGCGAAGGCAATCGGTGGGGACGATGACATTCCATATCGAGAAAGAACAAAACAGCGAGAATTAAGGTTGGAGAACGAGAAGGAGAGAAAGAAGGAAAAGGGTCTGCTAGGTGTGGGCGGGGACGACCTCGATGGCGTCGATCCAGAAGTCGATGGAATAGAAAAGAAACGCAAGAGAAAACGAGGGCTGGACGAAGACGAGGAAGATGCGGACGACGTTGGCGGCGCAGATGGGTATTACGAGCTCGTGAAACAGGCTACTGCGACGAAAAAAGCACGGAAAAGGACCGAGTACGAAGCCGCAACAGCACGGTGCGTTCTCCCCACATCTCACCCGTTAGTATGGACAAGAACTCAAATCGACGTTCCTAGACCGGAGCTAGAGGCGGAGAGCACATCAGGCCCACGCTCTGTCACACGCGCGATTCTCAAGAACAAGGGACTCACACCCCGTCGTTCCAAGACCGTCCGGAACCCTCGCGTGAAAAAGCGTCAGAAGTACGAACAAGCAAAGAAGAAATTGACTTCGCAAAAGGCTGTTTACAAGGGCGGTATCGGGGACGTTTCGAAATACAGCGGCGAACAATCGGGTATATCCAAGGTAGTTAAAAGTGTCCGGTTGTGAATATAGAGCAAAACGAGATGGTGAAAGGGTACAACAGCGACGTCCAGAATACGACAGACATCTGTATATGATCCTCATAACAGTGCGAATTTTAACACGAAAGCGGAGACGAAGCAGAAGGGAGAATAGCAATGTGCTAACCTTCAAACGGAGCAGCCGAGGACCAAAAAAAAAACAAATTTGGAATGTGAGTGCTGGAGAATATACAACGAGAAGTGTCCCGACCGAATAATTATATCATACATTTTACACGGGCTACAATGAACCCTCGGCGATCGGGAATATGGTATTGATAACGTATGGGACGGATCGGTCATGCGGACAAATACTGCGCGCAATGGGAACCCGGTCAGAACGGAGGTCAAGAGAACCAATAAAACCTCTCCCACCATAGAATCGCGATGTGCGTGGTGCACGCCGTTGCCGTTGGGTGGCGATTTGGTGATCACGCTGTCCACAGGAGGCGTGCGACGAGGGACGGCGCTACTCATTTCGTGGAATTGGGGACCCTTGATCAACGTTTGTTCGTATTCACGCCGAATCATCTGCGAAAGCTCTTTGGTCTCTTCGTACGCGTAGCTGTATTGTTCAAGGCCCTCAATGCAGTTCTGCACCTCTGGTCGACCGAGGCGTGCCAAGAAGAAGCCAGCCTGGATGATGCCGACGTGCATTACAGCGGGATCCAATTTCTAACGAACTGGTCAGGCGGGTACTAGAATAGAATGATGCTCCGGAGTTCGTACCAGATATCCGTTCGAATTTAGCACGCCTGCTAGTGCAGCAACTCGCAGGGATGCATTCAAGGCTTCATCGAATACTTTTCGCTTGACGACCTCGACTTGATTCATATCGCTGGGTGAAAGAGAGTCATCGCGCACACCGAACTCATCCATGGCACCAAACAGACCAATCCACATCACATGGTATTGGGCATCACTTGCACCTATAGATCCGATCAGCAGACGTGGGGAAGACAACAAATAATCGCATACAAGCAGATACTGCAGAGACAAAGTCCCAATTAGCGGCTAGATTGGGTGGAACTCCGACTTTGGACAGATGATCGTCTCGCCACTTGTTAAGTTCCGACGAGTATTGCACGACAGCTTCGATGGGTACTCCCTCCGAGTCTGTCGTCGGGCGCCAGAGAAGTCGCGCTACTTGGCGAGATATTCGGGCTAGAGCATGTGCCGCGCGATAATACCCCTGGCACCGCAGTTAGACCACACTTGACCATCAAAAGAGGTGGATGACCAACCAAAAACTGTGATGTGATGAGTCAAAACCAGCTAAAAATGAACATGCCTGACTCACCTCGAGTTGATCGCGTGGGGAGGGCTTCTCAGGGTCGTTTTCCTGGAGGGTCGGGTCCGCAGTGTAAAAATCGATATCATAGTCGTCATCATCCCTGGACATGGTGGACATGGCGGTAATTAACGCGTCCGCAAGGCGCAATGAAAGAGGAAGCTCTCGCTCACAGCATTGGTTTGCGGCGATAATAAAACGAGGAGAAGGCGTCCGCTAGACAAGCCATCCACCAAGCAAAGATCATGGTCCCTCGGGTCTCGGGGTCCTTGATATCTGCCATGACAGATTTATGGTTGATCTACAAGGAGGTTGATTGTTTTCGGTTGAGAGGGAGGTGCCTGTGGAGAATGAACGAGCCGACCTGAAGACCCAACAAATTGCGGATGCCACAGTTGAGCCAAAATCCATGGAACCCTAGGACATTCAAAGTCAGTCAATGAAATGACATGATTATGGAAGCGGTTACTAACCGCTTTCCGTGTGCGGATTCTCTGACAAAAGATGGTCACAAGGTGCGGCAAGGAAGAGTGAGAGACACTCACGACACTGCATCGGTTCGATGAGAAGCGCGATCACGACGTGATCCTTGTGTGGGATGCGGTGAACTTTGGTTGCCTCGGCAATTTCACGACATCGATCAACGAGCGCTTTTGCAAGAAGACTCTGACCGCCGTTTCTTTGGCGGTCGGAAATAAGAAGAGGATGTTCGGAGAACTTGGCACCCCATGCGATCACGGTCGCGATAAGCGCGGGGTGAATGGGTTCTTCGTGTTTGCTGCTGATGATTGTACGCTGACCGGTCGCGTGAAGGTTGAGACGGGCACGGAACTGGATGGGATTAAGGAGAGGCAGTCGGGTATGGACGATCTGGAAGTAAACTTCGACCAGGTCGAGGGCAAATCTAGATAAATGGAAGGCAAAGTGCGGTCGTCAGTACGACGAAATAGCCGATAAGGTTAATTAAAAAAATCAAATAAAACATAAAAGGATGCCCTGAAAAGAGGAGGAGTCAACGAAAAGATCCGAGAGGGCTGACAGAACATGACGTACCGATGTGATGACTGCGAATAATTACGTAATGAAGTGGAAGGTAGAGACGTACTCCATTCTGAAGGCTTCTTCTTCGAGCTTGGATGCCATCTCTCCCCAGGCGGCATATGCCGACGAGCGCGACTTGAAAGGACCAAAAGGGAAGACGGACTCGCTGTGAAGGGATGAACAAAGATCGATTGAACGCACGATCGATCGAGCGTACCTGGGTCCAGATTCGGGCGGTGCGAATAAATGGAAGAGCAGATTGGGGGTCGCATGCAGTGCAAGGTTGGAAAAACCACCAAACTTTGAGTTCCAGGGTGGGCCGAAAGGGGATCTGTGCCAAGGGGGAGTGCCGCTTTCGCCTGTGGGAGAGTGGCTGTTGCGGAGGTGGTTCAGGGGCGACGGTACGAGACGATGTGCGTCAAGAAGCCTACCCAGAAGATATAGGAGATGAGCTATCCAGTGCGGAGGACGTCAGCACGGGTACAAAGGGTATGCCCGCAGCCAAGATCGGGGGTGGGGGTGGGGGTGGGTTCGGGCGACGATAGGGATGGGGATGTGGATGTGGATGTGAGTCGTACCTAGAGCTTGTGGAGATGCCTCTTGGTCTGCGGACGGCTGCGTTGCGTTTCCTCTCGCTTGTTGCCTGCTGAACATAATGGCTGCGTATGCAGATGAGCGCGGGAACGGGAAGAGGGCGCAAAAAGGGCACCAACGTGCAGGGGTAGTTCTTGGACTGGCAATGCTGAGGGTGGGGGAGATGAGAGTGGAGATGAGAAGGAGAGGCGATTGTACGGACCTGGCACTGTGGAGGGTGAACGGGGTAGTACGCGGAGAGGGCGATGCGGAGACTGACCTTGTCCTGACCGGGGAGACGATTGCACTTGACCTTGCGTGTCCTGTGCGAGGCGATTGGGTGGGATGAGAGGGAGATGAAAGCACGGAGACAGACCTGCAAGCATCGCAAGCGGTGTTCTGCTTGCGTGGAGGTGGGAGAGTCTTTGCGAGCTCGTGAATCTGGTTCTGTACTAGCTGCGATGGGAGGACGAGTCCTTTGTGGGGGACGGTCGTGAGGGTGTGTTGGGAAGGGAGCGCATATACGGACCTTGCTGAGAGAAAGAGTGTGGAGGGTCACCGTTCTGCATGATAAGGGGGAAGGAAGTCAGAATAAAAAAATAATTATCGACACTGTGTACTTATAATAAACGCAGCTGGACAAGAGCTGGACCGGATGTACTTGGCCATGTACTTATCGGACCAAAATGTAAACTCGACTTACCCGATCGGAGTTTAGATTCGGGCGCGTTTCTCGGCACCGCACTTACCGACGCAAAGCACAGCCACCGCTCACCCTCTCAAAAAGTTTCGCCATGGTCAAGGTCGAGATCGTCGAGGAACACAACTCGCCCTACGCATCCGCAGCGCCGTCCCGCACGAACTCGACCGACTCGCTCTCCTCCGTCGCCTCCGACGTCTCCCTCCACGACGAGTCTCTCTATGACCGTCTCTCCGCACTCGTCGACATCGTCCCTCCCACCACCAGACAGTCCATCGCTACCTCCATCTCAAACACATCCTCGTTCGTAAAAAAAACGGGCAAGGTCGTCGGAAACATCGTCTGGATAGTCACCACCTCCGCCCTCCTCGTCGGCCTCCCCCTCGCACTCTCCCTCGAAGACGAGTCAAAAATCGTGCAGCAGGAGCAAGAAATGCTCGCACAACAACAGGGCGCGCAGCAGGTACTTTTTTTTTTCTTCTTCACCCCCGCCTCGCCCTTCTCAGCCTTGCTCCTAGATGCTCGCACCCGGGTCTTCTTACCCACCCGCAGGGTCGCTCCCACAAAAGTCCGTCGTACCACCCGGCTTCTGATCATCCAGCCCGCCCGCCCGCCCGTCCAACTTGCCCGCTTAGTCCTAGTTCCGTGCCGCGCTTTCCCGCGATACTGACAATGTCTACTCACATACGCCCACTCGGCCCATGTCTTATCTCAGCGTGCCTATTATTATACACTCTCCCCTCGTCCACTGCTTTCATATAGAATTTAAAAATTAGTTGCAAGCGGATTTTATGCGTTATTCGCCCAGTACTTCTTTCGATGCCATGTGAACCTTCCGTTCAGCCAAACCTTGCTCCTTCCTAGCAACGCATTCTAAATGAAAGCGGAACTCTATTCGCGTACTCCCCAATCATGTCGCTCTCCAGCGTATCTCTACCTTGACATGATCTACACGTTGCACAACAATGCGGATATGAATCTCCTAACTTGGCCTCAAAGGGAAAACTACTGGGCGTTGGAAGTTGTCCCTGTTGCACATTACAAGTCAGTGACAGCCCATCCCACACTAGTGCACACGTACGCAGATCGATACCGTCGAAGATACGTGATCGCATGCTTCTCGATTTCCTCTGGAACTACGCCCACCGCTTCCCAGTCCCCAGCAACCGAAACGTCATCCAAGTAGCGCCTCACCACCTCATCGGGGCAGATTAGTGGCCACCAGACCGACTGTGCTGCCTTGGCAACCGCGAGGGCGATCGGCTTGGGAATAACTGGCGCCCGAGAAGCCGGATTGTATGTCACACTCGCCACCAAGTCCAAAAGATACTCCAACGATAACGTTCTCGGACCAGGAAGGGAAATCGTCCCGGGCAGTTGCGAAATGTTGCTCATCAGATTAGCCAACGCTTGCGCAACGTCCATAACCTACACGGCGCAGCCATCAAATTCGAAGCCGACAACACAAACATCCAACGATACCACACTTACGTGTACCGGTCTCATCTTGGCTTCCCCGTAGTTCAGCTTCCACCAGATGGGCCAAACTAGGCATCGAACGTGTCACGTCAGCTCAGGCGAAGCCTGCCAAGTATATTCCATTTCGAGCTTACTGGCCATGTTGTTCAGCAGCTTGTCCTCGTAGCCGTACATGGCAGCCGGTCGGACGATGGTCGCGTTCGGGAAAACGCTCTTGACCCGCTCCTCGCCCTCGAACTTGGTCCGATAAAACGCGGACGCGGACTCGGGCGAAGCATTTAGATGAGATAAATGCACGAATCGCTCAACTCCGGTCTCCGCAGCGACCTTCGCGATCCTCTCCGCCCCAGCGACATGAACGTCGGCATACTTGAAGTTCCTGCCCAAAACGGAAGAAATATAGACAGGGAAGTGAAAAAAAAAAATCAACGGGCGCAGGGTGCAAAGAAGAAAAGAACAACGGTACTTTGTTTCATAATCTCTCCCGACCAGGTTGTAAACGATGTCCGAATGTCGCAAGCACTCTGCTATTTGTGCTTCGTTGCGTATGTCCCATTCCTAAATGATGATAACGATAATAAAAACGTCCGTCGACGCGGGATGAAATCAATCAGACAAATTATGACGGTGCTTCTGTTGTGCAAGGAAACACATCACCATGGGGACGATCTGGCCTAAATCGCCCATCGGCTTGAGGTGTCTTTTTTCGTCTTCCTCGCGGTACGGAACGATGACCTGAGTGCCCATCCGAGCTGTTGTAGGCGGCAGAAAGTCAGATTCCCACTGCAAGAGCGGGAGCTAGAACGCGCACGCACCAAGTTTAGAGACGAGGTATCTGCCTAGGAAGCCCGTACATCCAAAGACGGTGACGACGTGTCCGCTAACGGCGCTGTACCCCGGTATGCCAGACGAGACGACGGCTTTCCGGCCAGGCAGCGTGACGACGTCGTGCAGCGCACGCTGAAAAGATGTTTAGTTTGTAGGTAAAGTTGACGGTCGAGAAGTCAACAGAGATATACGAAAGAAATGTAGAATTGTGAGACGTACCTTGCGCTGTAGAACGACCGCGCGCTGTGCGCGCAAGAGTTGGGCTTTGGAGAACATGGAGAACGACGACGAGACGGACGGTGGTGGAGAAACCACCCCCCCAAAGTCGGTTTAGTGAGTCCGCGTACCGGAAATTTCCGAAGTCAATGGCTCAAGGCAACACCAAAGGTCTACAGGCCAAACCCTCGTCCTCAAAGGCGAGACACGCCGCCAAGGCAGCAGCAGCCCCAAAGAAAGGTCGCAGAAACGAACCGCCCAAAAAATCAGCGCTAATCAAACAGGCTGGCGTGCGCAAGGCAAGTTTCGTCGCACTCCACGCCAGTCGCGCGACTCTGACAGTGATCTACAACCTCAGGCGCTCAAGGCAAAGGTTACTAAATCCATAGAGCAGCAGATGGTGTCTGCAGCGTCCTCTGGAAAACTGACGATCATGAAGAATACCGTCCCCGATTCGTATGTCCCCATCGTGCCTCTTGATCGTGTTCACCTGCCAACTAGGATTCTAGCGAACCTGGGAAAGCCACCAAGGGCGGGAAACGTTGACGCTTGATCCCTTTTTTTCATTAAACAAAACCGGCGTATACTTGCCCCGATTGTGCCCCGAGTACGATTTTGCATGCATGCCTTGAGTCACAGGTACTCGTGCCGCCACAGAACCTACCTGATCACCATATCCGTGACGTGACCCCATGCTCCGACATACACAGATCTCAATTTCAGCCTTGTTTTCTCCATTCGTCAAAGTTGCGGCCACAGTTACGTGCCTACATATATTATATATGTTCAGGTCCGAGGACGCAAAAAGGTCACTGTAATGAACAAATTGAAACATATCATACTTGTGCGGAGCACAGCGTTAAGCAAGGGAATTTAACATAGACTACCCTGATTATGACAGAGTAACGTCTGCAATGTCGGTCAACAGAGTAGCGGGCAGGATGCGAGATCATGACAGAATATGCATGTGATGAACGGACCGGTGGCATGCGAAAACAGAATATTGCAAGAAAGAAAAATGAAACGGAGAAAAAAATGAATTGTGCCTTATGTAGCAGTAAAACAGGAAAAGAAGCCGTGCAATGCGTAGGATATGCAGTGGGTTGCAGAGGGGATGTGGTACATGCGTGGACGAAACAATCAAACATTTACCAGTGAGACGTGACATAGCAAGATGGTGGTTTGCTGGAAAATCAAACATTGTGCAGCGGAAGATGCTTTTTGAAGAAAACGGGTTCGAGAGTTTTTTTGCGTCGGTGCAGGCATCACCTCGAGTCCCTGACAAATGAGACGCCACTTCCGGCTTGAAAGAGCACGAACTTGATTTGCGAAAGCACGCCCCTTTCTTCTGGAGTCAAAAGGACTGGAGACTGCGAATCGACAAACAAGATGACTTTGTTGATGGCATCCTCTGCCTCTGCGATGTCTGGAATAGTATTTCCACTCGTGATCGGGGGAGCAGCTTGGTATACTACGACGGAATCGGTATACGTCGGGGCAGGATCGCCGTGGGCAGACATCGGGACTTCCTGGTGGTGGTGGTGTTGTTGTTGGATATGTTGCTGGGCGGAAAGCTGCTGAAGGGAGCTCTGATGCACGTCAGCGATGGTGGGATCGTGGTGTCGGTCTTCTTGGGACGGGAATGGCTGTTGAGAAAGCACGCTGTGCTGCGGAGCCGACGGGTGAGACGAGATCGGGGTGTCATTTGCAGAAAGGGGCTCCTGCTGCATGGTCCATATAGGCGGAAGGGGATTGTGCGAAGCGGGTGGCTCTGTCTGAGAGTGGGAAGGTCCGGCCACGGGTGGATGGTCCTGAGAAGGATCGAGATCCTGATCATCTTCAGACTCCATGTCATCATCGGCTTCCTCTGCGGTGTTGCGTCGAGAGAGGGCTTCGGACCTGGACTCGAAGGCAGGGTTGAGAGGAGAGAGGACGCTCTCGTTGCTGCTTTTCCGGAGATGAGTGGCGCCGACGCCGCGCGTTGCACGTAGGGACTTGTGAGCACCGAGCCAAACCCCCTTACGAATGTTATGGCGATGCTTGAAATTTTCTACCCATCCCGAGCTGGCCTTGAATCTCTCGTCGGGAATCTGGAGATTCCGCGCGGTCTCCTTTGCTTTATTGCGTATGAGGGCATCTGTAAGAAGAGTATTCTGCTGCTTCATTTGGATGAGCCAGCTGACGAGCTCTTCTTCGACTTCGGGGAATTTGGAAGGGCTGGTGCCCAAGGTTTAACGGGGAACAAGATGGGCAAGAATGGGCTCACCGATGCTTAGCGACACGCATGTCGTCGTCCTCGGGGACGTTCATCCATTTTGTCTTGTGTTTGAGAATTTTGCTGATAGTGCTGCGTTCGACGCCATAACGGGCAGCGATGTCCTCTTGGCGGGCGTTGGGATTCTCCTGGTGATACACACAAATGGCTTTGCGGTCTACATTGAAGAGACGCTGCTTGCGCTGCTTGGCGCGGGGAACGACCGGACCGACGGGTGGTGTGGGGAGGGGATACGCGGCAAAGGTCTGGGAGTTGGGAGCAGAGGTGGCAGAGGATATAGAAGTAAGGGCGGAAGCGACGCTCAGGGCGGGTGAAGCGGATCGTGGATTAGAGGTGGAGTAAGAAGAGGCAGATCTGGAGTGAGTGGGATAGAGGGAGAAGGGGGAGTAGGGCGAGCCAGAAACGGGGGTAGGAAGATAGCGGGGGGAGGGGAGGGGCATGGTCGCGCCTGCAGAGGACAGTGGATAAGTAGCGGTACGGTCCTGGTAGCGTACAGAGTCGGTGGCGCTGAGGGGGGTCTGGGGACGGGAGACGGCGCTGGCGGGGGACATGAAGTATGTTGGCTGAGATACGCGTCAGGCTGCATATAAAAACGAGAGAGAACAATGGGGCACCTCATCGGATTCGTGGTGTGACTGTGGACGGTCGCGCCTTATGCCGAGGTGGAGGGCGGACTGGGCACGTGCCTGGCGACGCGTGAGGCGAGCGGGACCAATACTGGGTGGAATCTGAGGCGGGATAGAGATGGAATTCTCGTCATTGCGGACGGAGGGTGAGTGGGGGTAGGCGGGGCCGTATGGATGGTCGGCGGGGGTGTATTGGGTAGGGGAAGCGTAGGGATCGGTGTCTGGTTGTGGTGCGGAGAAGACCTGGTCTGTGGGTGAGTGCTTTGGTGGTGCGGTGAGCCATGGGGAGGGGGCAGGGTTGTTTGACGGAGCCGGGTTGTGATTACCTGGGGAGGTAGGGGCTGGGTAGACAGGGAGGGGAGTTGGCTGGGCGTACTGTGCGACGTTGTCCATCGGACCCGATGTGACACATCAGCCTGTGCTTTGCTCGGTGGTCGGAAGGACGTGCCAGGATTGTGCCAGGGCCGTGTCTCTACAGGTTTTATATCTCACCACAAATCCGATCGTACTCTGCGCGGTGTCGGGCGTCTCTGTCTCCTCGTTGCTGCTCTTCTTGGACCAATCGGATCTCGTTCAGATTCCAGCGCCCTCCCCGACAACTTTGTCTCTTGTCGTCAGTGCCTCGTTGTCGACAACACGATTTAATATTTCCCACGGCTCCCCTCCCTATTATCATACCTTTACGGGCCCTCTCTCTTCCCTCGACCTCGGAAATGAATCTCTCATGTTCTCGTCCTTGCCAATGATCGTGGTATCCTTCTCTTTACTCCACTATCAACATGGCCTGCCGCACCATGCCCGGCCTCTTCCCCATCCGTTCTTCCCTGTGCTCCCCGCTCGTCGGCTTTCTCTCGTCACAATTCCTCCGCTTGCCGGCGCTTTTGTCCGGCGCGTGTTCACATTCGTCTCGACCGTCTCTTTTCATCCAGAGACCCGGTCGTGGGTCGCATTCTCTCTCAATTCTTCCCAGTAGCCTCATGCATCATGTCCAGTATTAATATCAGATCGCCAAAATCTGAGACGTCTGCCTCACCCCTCGTTCATGATCCGAACAATCCTGACAAAACTTTCGAATGACTGTGTGAACTCGACTACAACACAATTCGCCTCGTCGTTACTCAAGACTTGCCTCATTGGCGGTTACCAGCACTTAACGGGAAACGTCCAAGTCGCCGCACTTTTTTCTTGTTCTCAGAGCTGCTGTTCTCGTACAGCCTCTTGTTTGCCCCATCGATTGGTCGTCTTCTCGCTGCTTACGCACCCCTGAACATCGACTTCTTCCATTTTGATGCGCGTGTTGCGTCTTCAAATATCGACTGCGCCCGATGTCCAAGGATCCCATCGATGAGGGTCCTCGATTGATTTCTGTTCGTCTAGCCGGGGCGCTGATCACAGGCCCACCCGGATAAAGCAACCTGGCGATAGCCCATTGATTATTCGGCCCCCAAATGCTTCGCTTCCAAGCTAAGCTGCCCATTCCATCGTATCGTAACTCGTTTAAATCGCACCCACTGACTTGATGCGCCACATACCAAAATTGTGTCGTTCTAGATCTGCTCCCCGAATGTGGGCACCCTGGCAATTAGTCACTGATAATCGTAGTGATGGCACAGGGCGTGTCTGCGGCGCCCAAGGGTTTTCAACCCGTTAACCAAACAGGGGTATCATTCCTAATATGGGTATGTTAAAGATTATTAGATCACGTGACAAATGTATTTGTAAGCGATCCGTTCCGTTCCTCCCGAACGGTGTCTATACTTTCTATTATTACTGAAGTAGTGTAGTCGGCCAACTCCCATTTTGCCGACCAAGGAACGTTGCAAGTAACCGGCCGCTGCATCGTTCAAGCGCAAAGTTCCCAAACACAGCCTGCATCAGCGGGCTATTCATCCGTTAGCCGCACGACGAGGCGGCGCATATCGGAAGATGTCGGGATTATACGGGCTGTCCATCACTTAAAAGATACGACATCTCGGCCGCACAATATGCATCTCGTACCATTCGGTGAACTTATTCATGTCCACTTTGGTAGGCATCGTAACTCGTCGCCAACCCCTCTTCTGTCGTTCCGCGCTGGTCCGATGTGCCTACTCTAGAACCCCTAACCTTTATGTCGTGCCACGCCTGGCTGGGCGGTTCCATACCGGCGCGCCAGATCAAAGTTCACTTGCCAAGAAACGACCAAACGAACAAGCGAAAGTTGGCACGGAAGGATTACATAGAAGTGAGTCGTCGCCTCAGATCGTGTCATAATGATCCTGGCCAACAAATGCAAAAGAAGACAAGAGAGCAACAGAATCCGTACTCGCTCAGCCTGACGCGGTCAGCACAGTGCCTCTGGACATACGCGGGGATTGGGTTCTCTTTCACCCCGTCTACACCCAAGAGGAGATGAAATCCGTAGAGGTACACTTTCGCTGCCGTGGCGTCACGTTCGATGTTCTCTGACACTCGAGTATAGGTCCTCCGTAGAGAAGCAAAGACGATCCCTGATAAGATTGCTTATAATCTCGTGAACTTGGCGAGGTTCGTTTTCGTGATCCAGTCTGTCGGCTTCGTGTTGAAAACGTCTCGAATCAGACGAACCTTCGATTTCGTCTCGGGGTACAAGCACAGACCGCTTCCTCGTGATCACAATATGACCACGCAGGAGCTTATACAAAAGGGCTACATTCTCGGGGAATCGGCCTGGTTGGCACGAATCTTGTTCCTTGAAACAGTCGCCGGAGTGCCTGGCATGGTTGCTGCCATGCTCAGACATCTTGGAAGCCTTAGACTCATGGTAGATGACAAGACTCGCACTCATCTCGCTACGCTAACCAGCCCACCTTTAGCGACGTGACTCTGGGTGGATTCATACATTACTTGAAGAAGCAGAGAACGAGCGGATGCACTTGATGTACGTAGTCATTTCCTCTTGACTCAGATTACTGATGCATGTATACCATGAAGGACTTTTATGACGCTCAAACAACCCACTTTGTTTTTCCGTGCACTGGTTCTAGGTGCACAAGGCGTTTTTTTCAATATGTTTTGTACGTATGCCTCGTGGCTTTGTGGTGTCGTCTAACCACCATTCTTAGTCCTCGCCTACATGGTCTCGCCTCGACTGTGTCACAGATTCGTGGGATACTTGGAAGAAGAGGCCGTGATGACATAGTAGGTGCTGTTTTCGCGAGGCGATTCTCGGCTTACCTGATCTGGCTGTCGCAAGTACTCGATGCATACAAGAGATCGAGGCTGGCCACCTGCAAAAGTGGGCTGATATGCCCGCGCCCGCGATTGCCATTGATTACTGGCGACTGGCTCCAGATGCCAAGCTTCTGGATGTCATCTACGCCGTCCGCAGTGACGAGTCGACGCACCGATTCGTCAATCATAGTTTGGCCAATCTTGACCCTTCAAAGGACGTGAATCCTTTCGCATTCCGGGAGCCCGATATGTTTGTGAAAGGCACCAAGTTAGGGTGAGTGCCCGAGCCGAGCGATAGTATTAATTCGCGGACATTTGACGCTGGTTGTATGTACACAGGTTCGAGCGGTATGAGGCGGAGGAGTTTGTGCAGGAGTCGCACGACATTCTCAACCGCGGGACCCAGGCGCCGGAAATAAAGCATTGATTCATTGACGCTTGCTAGTGTACGCTGGTTCTATTTACATAACTAATAGTAGTATAACATCACCGCTCAGTAGATTAATCTACATACTTTGTGACGTAACGGTGTGCGACTCCTTTCACTCCATGCTCACCACTTCAAATGCTCGTCCCCGCCGACTCTTCATCGGTCCTCTGCCAGACAAGCTCTTGCCCGCGATGCACGAAGTTGTGCACGTCGCGGGCGACGACGAGTCCTTTGACGCTTTGTACGCCCCTGCAGTCCGCGACGTCCTGGACCGCAATGCGCACGCCTTTTTCCTCCTCCAAGGTGGCAACGCCAAAGACTGGAACGATACCGCGAGCGAAAACGTGCGCAACGAACTGACCAAACGCTGGCAAGACTGCCCTTGGATGCGTCCCCTACGACGCAGGACGCCCCGCACGGCGGGCACTGGCACGCACTGGGTGGGCAGCACCTTCGAGGTCGGCAGTATCCTCGGCGTGGGCGTGCTCGACAGCCACGCACTGACGCCACGGACTGACACCGCGCCGGTCACTCCAGAGCCACTCCCGAGTCAGCAGGGACTGCAAGCACCCGATGCATCGACGACGGCGCTCTCGTCTGTCGGACCGCGTTCCTACTGGACCGCCCGCTCCCACTTCTCGCCTCCGACTCCACACTCTCCACAACCCTCGTTCACCGCGAGCCTCCCCGAACAGCATGGCGGCGACGAGTCCGCCCTCTCGTCTGATTCTCCTCTCCTCGAGGTCACTTCTGCGCCCGAGCCCACAACCGAACATGCGCCGCGGCAGGAAGGTGATGCACCCAAATCTATCTTGAAGCACCTCTCGTCCGGCAAGGCGAGACCCAAACGGCGTGGCGTTTCCCTTTTGGATCGGAACACCAAGCGGCAGGTGCGGATGCGGCACATGGAGTCCTTCAATGATGCCGACCTCGGGGGACCGTCCCCAAGGGATGATGCTGGTCCTGGAGAGGGACCGGCGTCTCCGACTGCTGTCCTTGCGCGAACTGGAGACGACGTTGTCGAGTGCAGCGCCGGAGTGACTTCAGAAGCGGTCCTTTTACCGGGAATTTCTGGTGACGTCTTCCTTCGAGGTTTGTAGGGTCCCTTGATCTCTCCGTCGCACCCATGACAGTGTCAAAGATAGAATGCTCGTCAGGGTATGTTACACCAAGTCTGAATCCCTTCCCACCCACTTTGACGAGGCTCAAAACCGCCAAACGATCAACATGCGTCACGAAGACTGCATGGAATTTTTGGTCGTGTGGAGGAAGGATATGCTAGAGTTGTACGAAGATTATGTATGGCTCGATTTTATCTCAGTGCCCTCGCGCTGATCACGTCCAGCAGACCATTCCTGCGAAAGAACGCATCCTGGGTCACAAGCGTCTTGCTTTTGTGATCCCCTTGGTCTCTGAACGGACCTCAGTTTCTTTGTACTCTTTTGTAGACCTCACTTTCTGCATACTGTGTCCCCCGACATCAGTCCGGGAACGATACTTGAGGGCACGCGCATTCCGTCTTTTCCCCAAGGATGAAGGTACAAATGTCTTTGTCTTCAAGGTCAAGAGTCGGACCAGAGCCCAAGATTGGTTGTGGCATCTCTGGCAAGTATTGTCCGGCCAATGATTCGCATCCTGCCTTGATAACACAATTGGGTAGGCGACGTCTCGGGGGAAAGATCCCACCTTCCATCATGATTCGTTGTCCAGAAGTTGATATGCGCATCTGCTTCGATGTTCCAGCGCACGACGTCTTGGACCTAGACAAGGCGTACGATACGTTTAGTCACAGGAATATTGTTGACATGGTAGAACGATCGCTCTCCGAACGAGGATCATCCAGATCGGCGTCGAGGACCTGGAATGCTATCGCTATCATAGAACGCGAGCTGCGGGCAGGAAAGAAGCTGGAGCTCGCGTGGGAATTTGGTGGGCAACTTGACTGGGTGTGGCACGAACGAGACGTCGAGGGAAATCTGCGGCCGTGGGCCGTTCTTTCCGGGCTGTCTCTTTCGCAGGTTCGATCGTTGGTCTTTCTTGCTCTATATGAGTGGCCTGATAGACACCGTTGACGCTTATCAGGGTATGCGGTCGGCTCACCTCGAACTACGTATCGGGGAGCATTTTCCGGATTGTGTTCACCTCCAGATCGGCAACAAGGTGTTTGAGCCGCCCGCTATCGAAGGTTATCTCGAGCGTATCCGGCAGCAAGGTCGTCAGCGCGTGTATCTCGTGACGCATGGTGGCAGTCTGTTCTTCTTGTTGCCATCGGACGCGAATCCCCCGCTTCCACCGAGTGGGCATCTCTCTCGTTTAATGTCGGGATTAAAACCGAGCGTGGAGGAATATAGCCAGAGTCTCTTTGAGAGCGAGGTTTGGAGAGGTGCTGAACAGATCCGCCACGCACATGGAATGCTGGATCTGAGGAGCATCCACGCTGTGAGGAGAGCATATGGTCCGCTGTCCGAAGACGACGGCCAGCATGTCCCGCGTGATGCGGAGGATGCACGCGATGCGGGCGGACATCAAGGGCATGTGCAGTCGCAAGATAAAGCACAGCTGCACCTCAGGCGGATGTTTGATGTCCTGCTTGCTTCCGGCGTAGTTGTCCGATTCGAGGTGCGTTCGTGCGTGTTCTGGATGCCGTGTTAGTGATTCGTACAGGCACATTCAGCACACGACTGCGTTGAATGGGTCACGAGGCTCCGTGCCCTCGTTACATACTGGGACCAACGACATCGTGTAGACGTCAAGGAGGAGATGGATGTCGCGTTTACAGCAAGTTCGCGTGCGCGATTGACACCACGAATGGTAAAGTGCCACCACGGAGCCGGGCACGAAACACCGCCGGAACCACCCATCAATGCTGAATCGCCCGTGCTGATGTCACTGTATAACTGGTGTCCTCTCAACACGTGCAGGAGCATCGTCAAGACTGGCAGGGCGTTCACGCGAAAAGGGTTGAGGGGACAATACCAGTCAGTTTGCCACCTGCACAAGGGTCCTTCAACCATTCTATCTCTGAACCTTTTTTTTTTTGTGTTTGCTTGCAGACCCGTGCAGCTCTGTCTCGTGCCCGGTCGATTAATCCAGTTTAACATGTCTCCGACTACGACGCTGAATCATCGCTATTCAAAGGAGATTGGGTTGTTGGACGCGTATGTCTGTTCGGGATACTTTGCTGCCCTCGCGCTCCAACGGAGCGAGTACAGTCCCGAGCTGCCGAACTTGCCGCGGCGATACGAGGATGGTCTGGAGACGGACGAACGAGAAGAAGACGAGTTGTTCGTGATTTGGTATCGCCCCTCTTCGGTTTCGGCTTTGGTTGCGCCGCAGGGGGAACGCTCGAACGCACCCGCGGGCGGGTTCCAACCGACGCAGCCAGTACCTCGGCTTTCTAAAAAGGGACTCAAGCTGGCAGTGTTTAGGACGAGGAGCAAGATCGAGCGGGATGCGTGGTGTTGGGCGTTGGGGTGCGAGATTGAGAAGGTGGTGAGGGATAATCTGGTGAGGGAGCGGCGGGTGAGGGAAGCGGGAGGTTTGGTCCAGTTGGGAGATTGAGTGCTTTGGTGAGGACTCGTTTTTTTTTTTTTGGGTGGCATTGTTTCGCGTGGATCATTTGGGACAGCACGTATGTATGTACTCGTGTACTTGTGCGCAGTTTAAGTATATACGGTGACGAGGTTAGTAGGATGCGAAAGCACGCGCGACCTGAGCGAGGCTTGTTAGACCATTACTTAAACGGCGAGGATGTGGAGCCATCACAGGGATTTGTGGGATCTTGATTGTTCCTCGCTCTCATGCGCTGTCCTCGTTCTTTCCTGCTCGCATGCCTTCTTTGCTTTTCTCGGCTGGTTCAAACAGACCCTTGGAGTCATGTCATGATCCGTTTGTTATGACAGGCCCCCTCCAAGAAAAAAAGGCTATCCGGCGTTTCCATCCGACTCGAGTTGAACAGCCGATGAGGATCTGGATGACATCCTCACGAAAGGTACGAAATTACTTACTACCAACTCGTCGGATCCGGACCGTTAAGTTGCGAGATACATATCCCGGGCACGCCTCCCAAGGACCTAGTCTAGTACCGTGGAGCTCGCGATGTGCCAGGATAAATAGGGCTACCCCTGAGACGTCATAACCAAGTCGCTCGACTTTTTTTTATTTGTTGACGAGTCACGGTTCGCACGGCCCGGGGTACGAGTGAGTGTGACCGCGAAGGTGCTCGAAACGCGGGGTGTGGTTCACTAGTACTGTCCACTTTCAAAAGGGTAAATTTGTAGAGCGGGACGGCATTAGGATCTGAGAGGCACTTCCTCGATAACTTACTTGCATCAGAGATGATGCGGGTTCTTTGAAACGTATCTGCAGTTCGTAGTAGTGAGCATCCGCCGATGAGTCGCGCCAAGTTGTAGGCGGGGATCAGATGTGCAAGCGTGCTCATTACGATGGGTATATAGTACTTCGACTAGCTTCGAAAACAGTAGTCAGGTTCATTCTATCACATCATCATCGTCCTCGTCGTCACTCTCTTGCTGCATTCGCTGTCTCCTGGCCGCGATCTTCATCCTCTTTTCCAACTCCTTGTCAGCCTTGAGGCGATCCATCGTGATCCGTTTGTTACAGCCAGACGCAGGACAGGGCTTTCCATCTTTTCCAGCCCACTTCAGAAACTCTTGAATAGCTGCACGGGAATAGGAGTGTCCGCAAGCCTCGCTGTATTCGTGACGACAACACACATCAGAGATTTCGCAGCGGAGAGCAGAAAGCACGTACAACGTCATCGGATCTTCCAACAACCTGAGTGTGATGGGGCATTTATAGTCCTGAGTGACACCGCCAATTTCCAGATCGTCGTCGTCGTCGCTGGGGTCACCATCCTCTGTACGACAATGTCAACCACGTCGCATGTTGTATTTTAGAAGACGAACCCTTTGGGACCAGGTCTTTGATGGGAGGGATTGCCTCTCCAGGATTTTGCACCTCCTGAGCGTTTAACGTCAGACGAGTGTTCGTGAGGTGGTGTCATCGACTAACATAAATCCCTTGTTTGAATTCCACGTACGGTTCAGCGGAAACATACTTTTGGCGTGCGGTCTTGTTGCTGTATTCATCGACCCGCCGTCTCACTTCGGTTTCGTAGGTCTCAAGTACGTTTTCCTAGTGAAGGAGTCATGAATTGTTAAGTGACGAATACAATCATGCGCACCACGAGTTCTCCTTGCATGAGGGACTGATGGATGTTGCTCAACGTTTGTTCATGAGATCGCATTTCATGGTCAATGTCGAGGAGCTTCTTCATGATGGAATCCACCTCGTCCAACGCCTTCGCGGGTGTCAATTAGTAGATGACCGAGAATGACGAGCACCAACCTCTCCAGCCTCACCGACCTCCATCACGTCCGCAAGAGAGACCGCAACGTCCTTGACGAGCCTGAAAGAGCTTTGATGAATCTGCTTTCGGATCATCTCCCAGTCCTGGGCTATCCCGTGCAGCTTTGCGCCCTCTTTCTTGTCCAACGGTTGGTCAGAAAAGTTGTCAATGTTGATTGCGTCCTCGTCCTCGCCATCGTCGTTACGATTCGCGTTCGAGGGACCAGCTTGGGAGGTTTCGGCAACGAGCCTTTTCTTTTCCTTTTTCACGGTACCCGTTTTGCGGACTGGCTGGACGTCCTCTTCAGAATCTTCATTGTCGACGTCGTCTGCGCGCCGTTGAGAAGGGTTGTCTTCCTCCTCGATGTTGTCAGACGACGGGGCTCTGCGGAGACGTTGACGACGAGCAGGCATTCTCTTGGTCGAAGACGGAAAAGTTGCGCGACGCGTCCATAGGGGGGGACTCTAGGGTAGGCCCATACGCGGCAAATTCTCACGCGGCACTCTATCATGCTTTCGTTCCTTCGCGGTCTGTCCAGGACATGTTCGCTCTTCTCTCCACCATCCCGGGCATTCAGCGCGTCTCCATTTCTCTCCGTCACCCTCAACCAGGCCATGCGTCGAAAGAAACCTCAAAAAGTTAAACCGCCCAAGTCTCCACTCCTCGAATCCTGCCCACAGAAAAAGGGCGTCTGCACGCAAATATTCATCATGAAACCGAAGAAACCAAATTCTGCCAAGCGAAAGGTCGCTCGTATCAAGTTATCCAATGGGAACTCGATCATGGCGTACATCCCTGGAGAGGGTCATAACCTCCAGGAGCACAGTGTCGTGATGGTTCGTGGTGGGCGTACACAGGACTTGCCAGGTGTCAGGTGTGTCTCGTATCGTGTATGCGCGAGCAGGAACACAAAGACATTCATCAGGTATAAACTCGTCCGTGGTGCGCTGGACTTTGGTGGTGTTGTCGGTCGCACACAATCGAGGAGCAAGTACGGAGGTAAGCGTCTGATATCTTCGTTGCACTTAAACTTACGCGTGTTTCAGTCAAGAAACCAAAGCAGTAATTACCGTGCAGTTGTTAACTATCTCGCCCCGTACGCAATCTATCCTTCCTGCAAAAAATCTCTCGGCTCGTCAGTTGATTTGCAACACGAAAGGTGAGGTTGGCTGCTTTGCCTTGCAGATTCAGTGACCGGCGCTAGTCAGTATCAATCGTCTCATTGCTTAGACGGCTGAGTGTGCAATAACGTCTTCCATTCTCGTGGCATGTAGCGTGACCTCTAGTCTCGGGCCATCCTTTATTCGTGCTGGTCTGAGGCGTCTCCAGATGCAGAGATTCGGGCACGTCTTGGACAAGCAAGAAGCGATATGTTTTCACTACGTTCAAGTAGCACGGGTCTGAATATCATTGTTCTTGGCCCGTGTCGCGACGCAGGCGCAGGCCCGCCCTTGCCCCGTCGGCACGCACGCGGCGGTCGTCGCCTCGCCGTTCGCCCTTGGTTGGCAATGTGCACGCATATGCCCAAAACTCGCATGTCCTCATCCTCTTCTGTCTTCGTCCTCGCACTCGCACGCACTGCGCACTGACGCCTCTGTCTCGCCCTCGCCCTCCCTTCCTTACCATCCGTCGTCGTCACCGCCGCCGCCACCACCTCACCTACTCTGCATATTTCACTTTGTCCCTCCCATCTGTCCTCCGACTGCGCGCATAAATAGGAGCACGCTAGCAGACGCGTTGTTTGCCAGCGGTACCCGTCTTCACGAGCGCAGTGGGGGCGGGAAAAGCGACGAGCGACAAGCAATGTGCCAGTGACGTGAGACTCGAAGTGAGAGCGAAGAGAGCCTTGAAAGTGACACGTATTCAGTGGTTGAGGGTGGTCAATGCGACTGAGGGAACGACGAGGAGCATTGTCACCCATGCGCATTGCGAACAACGGCAACGGCAATGGTGAGCAAGGCCAGACATGCACATCGTGAGGAAACAAGGCATACATGCGTGTGCGTCGCCGACCGAGGGCGACGGCGAGAGCAAGAATGAGGGAAGGGGTGGGAAAGGACGACGGCTAGGGATCTTGCAACTTGTTGCCAGAGGATGCACTGGGATCCATATGTAAGTCGAAACTTTGCAAAGGCAATGTGGGGTGATCGATTGATCATCCAAAATTAGCATGGGCTGAGAAAAGGATTGCGACATGTTTGCAAGACCGACTCAGAGGTGTAACTTGCAAAATGAAAGGTGACTGTTGACAGTTCTGGTACGCCTACTCCCCTTGAATATTACTTACTTGAGGAAGCAACCTGTGTTGGTTCCTGGTAGAGACTTATTGTCGCCTGGACTTGGCCAACGCCAATATTTATTTTGTATTGTCGATCATACTAATCCTTAACTTGGCATGAGATCGCCCGACCAAGTCCCCAATGACAGCAGCACATATTTAGATCATGCTTTCCAAGGCACCAGGGCGCGTGCTAAGGCAGTACTACGTGCGACGTAACAATGCAATGCACGTAAGTACTTAGCATCGCCTCCAGCCCCCTTCCAGTAAATCACACAGCTACTTCCTGTCTCGTTTTCTGCGGTGATATAAGATACCCATCACGCATTTGAAATCCAGCCTCCTCCCCAAACCTTAGTTTCAGCCGCCCACAAGAATCGGAGAATATCACATCCATGAGAAGTCGTCGAAGTTCCTCATGTTCTTCCGATACTCTCAAGGTGAACAACCACGCGATCTGGTTTACGTGGTTGAGTTGATCATCATCTGCCATAGGTGGAACCATCTCTTCCTCCCAGTTGCCTATCCGTTCGCACTGCCACTGCCACTGAACCCAGTGACATCAAGCTGCCTTTGATAGAGAAAAAGTCACCCTCGTCCAAGTCACCCTGGCTTTCCGACACCGCAGATCTCTTCATCATGTCATGTTCCTTTCTTTTCATCACGGTATCCATCGTCCTGTTCGCACTCGTACTTCAGTCCGCTGTTACTTTGGCTCCTGTTCCCCCCAAGCACTTATCAATCTTGCAGAGGATAGTAGCAGCATTCTCCGTGTCCATCACTACGGCCGTGATGATGGTGATCGGAAAGCGCTATGTACTTTTCAAACTAGCGAGGGAGGGTCTGCGCAGCCGAAAAGTCGCTATCTACAGCAATCCATCCATCGGAAATCTCGCCCGTCATTTGGTGCTACGTGGTATGGAGTTGCCTTTGCTTGGTCTGTTGGTTGCCTGGGGGTTAGCATTAGCAACAAGCTTGACGGTGAACGACATCTGGGAGATGGGGTCCGTTTCAAATGAGATGGTTGCTCCAATTCTCTCTGGCCCGTTGAATACTGTGACTCCAGGTTCATCATCCCTCCTTTCAGCTTCTGGATCCTTGGGCACCGTCTTGTCATCGCTATGTGTTGGTGCGGAGGGTTCACTTGGGCTCATCAAAGTCACCGGCGAAAACGTGGCAACGGATCATCCGACCGGGATCATCTACTACCCTGCTCCCCCACAATGGGCTACAAACATTGGCTTTTCGTATTCTACTACAATGAATGCCTTCAACATTTCAATGGAAGAGCTATCTTCGGTCCCATCCACTGCACAAAATCTCACCTGCACAACGGGTCCCTTCTCTTCCTCTATGCAACTATGGTCGGATGGCTCCGATAACAAAACGCTGTCCATCATTTCTTACGACCCAACGGAAAGTTCTTCGGCCATCCGATTTAATGCTACTGCGATCATCGTTGGCGGAACATTTCTCTCCACTGGAAACTACAAGGAGTTCGCACTGAACGGAACGTCATCGCCCAACATAATGTCGACAGGAAACCAGTGGGCTCAAGATATCACTACCTTGATATGCCAAACCACCTGCCCAAATGTTTGCGGACCCGATGTTTCGTCTCTGTACGACCTTGCGGGTATGCTGAATTCCCAGGACCTGAACCTTATTGCAGACGGGACCTACGCCATCTGGAGTTCGGTTCTGAACATCGTGCTCGGCGCTTACAGTTCCGCGGTGCTCCCGTCTGACTTTGGGATTGAGTACCCCAATATCCCTATCACAATGTATGATCGCGTGTTTGCGACGCGATATGGGATCTACATTCTCATTTCCAACATCGTCGTCTCGGTCATCATGCTCATCATCGCGCTGAGACTACGCCTGGCAAGCCCTCTGGGGTCAGATTTCATCAACCCGACACGGTTGCTGTTGGACCCACTGAAGAAGCCAGAATTGTTCAATGCGTCTCTGGACAGGACTGTGGAGGAATTTTCAGATCCATACATGCTGGTGAGGGAGGATAGCGTATTCTTGCTTGCAGAAGAGAAATCGACAAAGGATGGGAAGGGATGTAATCAGACGCTGAGTTCGAGCCTGCGTAGGAAGTTGAATCCAGAGGGTTAGTAGGATCGCAGTGTATACTGATGTTCATATCGAGACGTAACGAAGACTGCCTTTCCGGTTGAAATGTAGTCTCTTAGTAGGAAGCTGTGGCAGTGCTACACAGTGCTTGTCCAATTTAGCGAAGGCATCAGTAGCACCATGTCTTCCCTCTTTCCGCTAGCACGTCCTTCGCGCGTCCTACGCGTTTTCCACCAAATACGATGGAACTCGACAGAAGTTGCATCGAATTCAGCTACGACATCCAAAAAGCGGCCTCATCTGGGTATCCAGGTTGACCCGAACCACGGACTATGGGCCTTCTTCCGGAAGAAGGAGGCGGACGGCGTGGTGAAGTACGAAACGCTAGAGGCCAGAGAGTCGCTTACCGAATCTGGTTCGTCGTGTCGCTCATGCAGATTCAGGATATGGGCGTGTTACTCACTCTGTCTGATGTGAACAGGACGACCTTGGCATGCTGCCGAACTGCGACGCAAGAGCTTCAGGGACTTGCATACTCTGTGGTATGTTCTCCTGCGCGAACGTAACCTGCTCGCGACGCAGCGAGAGGAGTCACGGAGGATGGGCATTCAAAACCCGGAGGCACTCGCGGCTCCGACGATGGAAAGAATGGTGGGTCGACAGTTCCAAGGCTTTTTTTTTCCACCGTTCACTCATACACCACTGTCACGTCTTAGTGTCGCAAGTCGATGGCACGGCTCAAGTTTGTGCTGAACGAGCGGCGGCTGCACTATGAGAAGTTATCCAAGGAGGGCGTCATGTCTCAGGAGGAGGTGTTGAAGATTCCGGAACCTCCAACGCCGACTGGTCGAATGACGCGGAGGGAGAGAATGGCGGATCGACGCAAGGCGTCGTCACCACCGAGCACTGCATGACCTTGCTTACACTCTCGCAGCATTGCCCACGTTCAAAACGATTTTGATACTAGAGGGCGGATGGAGAAGGGAAGCAGTCTACAACGCTACTAACTGCTCTGGACTCTGCGTCTATGTGCTTGCTCCCAATGCACCATGTCTTGCGAGATCTGACAGTCCTTGATAGAGAGGCCCTCGTACATCTCTATCTGTCTGTTGCCACGTCTGAGGAGATGTTCGATCGCAGCAACGTTGCGGGGTGATACCGAGGATGCCTGAGTGTGAAACGTGTAACGAACGAGGAGGGAGAACTTGGATTGGGTTTGTGATGGTTTCGTGCGCACCATTCGAAGGGCACTAAGTAAAATGAGACAGTGAAACTTGCAAGTCGACGGGAGTACTCGCCGTCTGTACAGGGCAAGGACCTCCCTCTGCAGTCCGGATTTCATTGTTGGACGGCGTGGAATTTGAGGTTCTCAGGTCCTGACTGGGTCCCTGGACACCGCCGGCTGACTCAGACAGGGCCTGGTCCGAATCCGGTATGTAGTCACTTTGCTTATGATCTCGTTTAGAACATCTGCCCGTCTGTGGCAGCAACAATACCATGTCACGGCGGTCCGTTCGAGCTCTGGGACGTCGAACCCGGTCGAGTATTGCAAGGAGCTTGTCCGAAAACACGACTATGAAGGATTCCTCACTTCGCAGTTCTACCCTCCACAATACCAGAGTGCATTTTATGCTCTGAGGGCATTCTATGTGCGTGAATTCATGCGACACTGTCGTGTTACTGAGGTCTTTTGTCCCAGATCGAATTGTCCACCATAAGAGACGCTGTTTCGCAGACGACACTCGGACAGGCTCGGTTCGTGTTCTGGAGAGACGCAGTCAAGGACATTTTTGCAGTAAGTCGTGTTCTGGATGGCTCTGTATCTCGCCAATGTTCTCGTAGCACAAGCCCCCGCGGCACCCCATCGCGCTCGGACTGTATGAGGCAACACAGAAGAGCACCCTTGCGCCGTACCACTTCCAGAGGATCATCGAAGCCAGGGTCGGTTTGCGCGCAGGAATCAGTTTCCTGTCTTGATACTGACGCTGTATAGGAGCAAGAGCTGCACGCCCAGTCTCATCTGACCATGGAGTCGATCACATCGCACGCCGAGTCCACAGCATCGACCTTCCTGTATCTCTTGCTCTCGCTCTTGAACCTGCCCTCTGCCACTCTATCCCACGCCGCATCCCACGTCGGCAAAGCCCAGTCGTTTACTACCCTGCTACGTGCCTTCCCGTTCCATGCCTCGAAGGGCACGATAGTCATACCCGCGGAGATCACGGCCAAGCACGGCGTCGACCAACAAGAGGTGCTCACCAAAGGAGAGAGTAGCAGGGCGCTGGAAGACGCGGTGTTCGAGTTTGCCACGATCGCCAACGACCACCTGTTGACGGCACGGAGTATGTTCCAGGAGAGGGTGCCGGTGGAGGCTATGCCCGTGTTTGCCGCGGGGGTGCGTCGGTTCGCGTAGGAAGACAAGTGGCTGACAAGTGTGCAGATTCCGGTCGCGTCCGTACTGCGTCGATTGGAGGAGGTGAATTTCGACGTCTACGATCGTAGATTGCAGGTCCGGGATTGGAAGTTGGCCTGGCGAGTTTGGAGGGGTTACTATAAGAGGACGTTCTGAGGGTATGCCGGCATGGTGATCTGGTCTACCGTCTCCCGTATATAACTGGACGTTGTTTGCAAAACGGAACGGGCTGGTGTGCTCCTCCTTCCTTTCCTTTTTCTTTACACCTCCATGAACGAAAAGTCGTCGTGGCTGCGAGTCTGCGGGGTCCTCCAGGATGTGTGCGATGTACTCAAATTTGGAAGTCCGATACTCGTAGCTTCAAGTGGCCTGCACGACAGCTTGACTCCCGACCACCACCTCCCCCTCTCAAATAAACTTCTCCTCTCCCTTGGTACCTTTAAAATCCCCTCTTCTTCCTCTCACAGCACCCTAAACCACGTCTACCCCCGATTTTACCCGCCATTTGGTACCGTCCCTCGCTGAGTCCTATGGAGCGTCTATGCGGTAGGTTTCCCTATGTTCTCACTCATCTCGTATCTCCTCACTCCCACCCCAGACGATATCGTCCATCTCATCATCTACGAGCTTAGCGATCCCACCGCCCTCATCCTCACCTCAAAGCGTTTCCACAGGGTCTCCAAGGATCCCTATGTTCGCGCCCATTACTTTCTCCATCGATACGGCCACATGGATGCCATGTTCTGGGCTCTAGGCAGAGGAAAAGTCCTCAACGAACAAGTCATCGACGTGCGTCTTGCGCAGCCCTCCTACTTCGGTTCCGTGGTTCCCGGCTGAATACATGCGCCCCTTTCAGATCCTGGTATCAAGTGGCGCCTACATATCACGCTATATCATACAGGTCGCCATACATCATTATTTCCGTTCCGCAAGTCACTTTATCAAGACACCATGGGTCAGGTCGATAACTCTTGGCGTCTTCACGCATTTCGTGAAAGTCACTTCGGCGCTATTCGATGCAATACCAGTCGGAAAAAACGAAGACGATGGTTACATCTTCCATTCCTTCCTCAAAGAGAGCAGGCTCCCCCAGGATTTGAAGAATACAAAGTGGGAAGATATTCGTGAGATTTTGAGCAAGTATAAGGTGTGCTTCTCTTCTTGTCGAATCGTCTGGTTTGTGACCCGGCCCAGTTCATCCCATTCAGTATGAAGGTGTGTGTGTCTCCATTCCCCTTCCGCGTTCTCTGTTCCTTCATGTGTTGGTTTCCCAGGATCCCTTGATGGCTCAACTGCCGATTGCACTCGCCATCGAACCAAGGCTACTACCGTATGCAGAGGCCAACGGGTTTCGAATGGATCCAAAGGTATATGAGAACTTTTCGCAATACACCGATTTCTCACCCTGATCAAATCAGTACCGCGACTTCGTCTTCCGTAAGATGTTTGAAAAGCAAGCGCTTAACGGCGGCGATCGGACCGACGATATTGTTCGGAATGTTCGGGAACTGAAACGCCTCGATCCAAGGTGACTGATCGTTTACTCTGAGTGGGAACATTATACTTATTCACAACTCCGACAGGATGTTTTTGAGTCGTACAGTAGCGGCAGAAATATGTATGGAGGCTAAGAGCAATGAATCCGCATACCGAGCCCTCAAGATACTTGACTGTTCAGGCGAGCTATTATTCAAACTCGGGTAAGTTGGTTTGCCTGAATGTCTCCGTCGTCCAATGTCTAAAGGTTTCCAGTCTGGTTGTTACAGAGTTGATGAAGGTAAGGCCACAAGACAATACTCTGGAGCCGCGTATTGATTTTCTTTTCAGCTTTTCGTAAAGTCGCGTTCGATCACGTCGACCTACACGATCAATGTCTTGCGTCAACTCTACGCCGACTTTCCCAACTCTGACCCGACTGTCCGCGTTGTGATGTTGTTAACTGTCTGTCTGTCCGAAGGCGCATGGGGACTCTCAGCCTGGCCTGAAGCTGTTGCATCATTCCATGGCAAATTGGAGGCAATCGGTCTGTCGCCGGTGACGAAGGAGGACTTGTTCAATATCATGATCAATCCTTTTGTGGAGAAGCATACCCTCCTCCTCGAGTATGCGAAAGAAGAGATGGAACTGAGTGCGAAAGAAATCAAGGATCTCGTGCTGGACGTTTCGATCAAATGCTTGGAGATCGCGAGCAAGGTAAGAAGGATGCCCTTGTTGCACCGTCAGTCGACTTATCTCTCTCTAGGGCAAGACGCTGCGTAAGCTCGCGGAATGCTATTCTCTTCATGCTGCTCTGGCAGATGCCGCTGTAGGGCGATATTCGCTATCATTGGACGACCTTCCCCCAATTGAGGACGAGAAAGCTTGTGCTGTCTACGATGCACCACTATGTCGAGACTTTGGTAATTTGAAGATGATGCGAGCCAATTCGAGCGGATCGAGTAATCAGACTTTGGATGTTCCTGCTTCGCTCGCTGGTGAATCAGCCGAAGGCAATGAATCTGGAATGGGTGGTCATGTAGACCTTCGTGACTTCGTCGTTGAGGAGTTGGAGGAAACGACAGCTATGGACGATGGACTTGATTTGGTTTGCAATTGCCTATTATTTTATGCCATTGGCTTACGTCAAACGATCCGCAGGGTGCCATAGGACAGGACACGTTGTCTGCCATGATCCGGCAAGATGAAATGGCTCCCACTCGATCTCGTAGACGGTCGTACTACTACAGCATTTATGGTGCTGATGTGAACGGAAAACTGGACTTTCCTGTTGGTAAGGACGATTTGGGAACACCTTTGGGGTCAACAGTATTGATCGGTCTCCAGAGTCTCTGCCTGTTGGCAAGTGGGCCAAGGAGCATTACGACCCACACAGTCCCATGATGGCGGTGTTCATGAACCATGCGGTAATAAACAACAATACTACGGTACGTCAATGTCGATCCCGCTGAACTGCGCCATAACACCTTGCTTCTTCTAGCTTCTTCACCTCTATCTTTCTCCACCTGGTGTAGGTTATGCAGCAACGCCAACTCATGTTCCAGTCACTCTCAAACACTTCAAACTGCTTGCGTATTTGGGACGAGCACCCGTATGTACCATTTGTAGCAGTGTGATTCTTGCATTGAGTTTCGTCCGCAGAATTGGTGCCTCTATCATCAAATCGAGTCTGGGGCCGAGTTCTTTTTCAGCGAAGATGACTATTTATCGAAACGAGCTTCTCCTTCTGACAGCAAACACTCTTGCCCACCGCGCGGAAAGGCGGGTGATATCAAGAAAGAAACTAGTCCTCCGACCCTGTCCCGTTCAACGTGTCCCGCGGGACCGTCAACCCCACCGCGGTCAAGCACTTTCCGAACGTCTCGCAGACGACCAAGGAGGTCTGCGGCTACGACAGTAACATCATATATCATTCCGGATTCTGACGATGAAGCGATCGTCGATGATGATGGAGAAAACGCAATGACGCTACTTTTGAGTATTCAGGCGAAGAAGCGGAAGGTAGAGTCCAACCTTCAACGGTGGATCAAACACCTGTCTGCACTTCTCGTGGATGAGCAGCGCAAGGTAATTTAGCAAAACTTGAGATTCCAGACGGAGCGCTGACCAGTTGTGATGTAGTACAAGGATAGACGGAAACGACAAGACAAGGGCGCAGACGGCAGACGGCGGATCATGAAGGTGAGGGACCGCTCTATACTGGTACACCGGGACCTGAATCATCCATTCCTTGAAGACGGAGTTCCACAAGTCTCTTATCATCCACCTCCGCACCTTGCGCAAAGTTGACCTTGACAAGCGCAAGCAACTTTACGGCACTGACGTTGCGGAGGAAGATTATAGTGACGATGATGACGACGACGAATATCAAAATATGCGGATCTCCAAACGGCGCCGCATAACCTCCTGAAGCCCCATGGACTTGTGGACATATGTGAAGTAGAAACACATTCTTACATACGCAACCCATAACCATACTCTTTCATTACCGTAATTTTCTTTTGCTACATTCATCCTAATCAGTGGTATGTCATGCAGATTATGGACGGGGAACCAGAGCGTATCTGTAAAAACATGATGTAGAGTTACTGGACGAGCATGCTTTTCTATACGGATGTCTCCAATGTACATAAAGTCTAGCGTTTTTAGGTAGACCTCCCTCCGCAAGCGTCAAATGTCTCGAGTACTTATTCGGCGGTAACTTGGACGATCAGCATAAGGTCCGAGACGATGACGTTGGTGGACAGACTACGACCACATAGCAACGTTGAAGGGATCGTCACTGACAGAAAAGTCGAGGAGCCGTCGCTGCTGGGCCCATTTTCCTGATCAAAACGCTGTTGATACACGAACCTGAAAAAGTCCATATTCGGACCACTCGATCAAAGCCGCTGGGCAACAACGTTCGCCAGTCGCGATTTACATTGCGATCGCGACCACGCGTTGGATTCTTCTTGATCAAATGCGTTGCATTTATGGGACCTGCTAAGATGTCATAATACGAGTAAGGTACCCGATGCTAACTTGAGAAACGATGAGTTGCAGGTTATTCTGGGGTCCCACTGGCAGGGTCTAAATCGAGCCGTCACACGGACGAAGGCAACCCCGTGGGCACGAGTACTTACAGGCGTGGGAAATTTATTCCTCTTAGAATCAGCCCCGAACAACACTTGAAATCGCCCTTTCGCAACGTCATGGAGGGCTTGTTCTTCAACGTGCGTCTCAGCCTACTTCTTAAAGTTACAGCCTGCTACAAACTCCTTATATAGGTGAACAACGGCTTTCTGGAGGGAATAATTCGCGGCTACAAAGCTGGCATCCTGAACCAAGGTCACTATGCGAGTTTGACGCAATGCGAGTCTCTCGAAGGTATCGCGCCCAAAGACTCATCGCCTCATTGGCGTCGGTGAAGCTCATTCTACTTGCAGATCTGAAAACGCAGCTCTCTGCAACCGATTATGGGAATTTCCTCTCGAACGAACCATCGCCGCTCTCGACTACTACGATTTCCAGCAGAGCAACGCAAATCCTCGTCGACCAGTTCAATTTCATCCGCAGCAACGCCGTCGAACCCTTGTGTAAATTCCTGGACTACGTCACGTTGGTCGTCCCTTGCCTTTTTTTTAGATATACAACTGGACTAATTAATCTCCATGAACGATGCTCAGGTACGGTTACATGATCGACAATGTCGTTCTGTTGATCACTGGGACTTTGCATGAGAGGGATACCCATGAGCTTTTGGAGCGGTGCCATCCTCTTGGCATCTTCGATACGATGCCAGCTTTGTGCGTCGCCACCAACGTCGAAGAACTCTACCACAGCGTCCTTGTGGAAACTCCCCTGGGTGAGTGCAGGATTGGGAACTCAAGGACCAACGTATTCACGTATACTGCGATACAGCTCCTTACTTCCGCGATTGTCTCTCTGCTGCTGATCTTGACGACCTTAACATCGAAATCATCCGCAACACTGTCTACAAGGCCTATCTCGAAGATTTCTACAGCTTCGTCGGCACCTTGGGCTCACCGACGTCTGAGGTGATGCAAAAGACCCTTGCTTTTGAGGCGGATCGGAGGACGATCAATATCACCATCAATTCTTTTGACACTGAGCTGACGAAGGAACAACGTGCCAAGCTCTTTCCTGCGATCGGCAGACTGTTTCCTGAAGGGAACAACGCCCTCGCGAAAGCAGATGACTTAGAGCAAGTCCGACTAGTTTGCGACAATATCTCCGAGTATCGCTCGTTCTTCGACAGCTCTACGTCGACCCAGAGCAATCATGATGTTGGAGATCTGGGCGTCGCGGCCCAGCTCGAAGACAGGTTCTTCCGGATGGAAGTACATCTGAACAAGGAAGCTTTCATGCAACAGTTCCAATATGGCGTGTTCTATAGCTACATGAAGCTAAAGGAGCAAGAAGTTCGCAATATTGCATGGATAGCGGAGTGTATTGCTCAAGATGCAAAGGACAGGATACACGACTTTATACCAATATTCTGATCATGTCTATTGTTACAGGTCCCTATTCCTTGCATAACCTTCACTCCTCGTTTTAAAGCATGTTCGTGAGAAAGCCGCAGTATGAGCAAGACTCGGTGTTGCCGAGCTGCGCGTAGCTTGATAAGCTGACTCGACTTTACCATCATGACAATGCAATCTCTCGTCGATCCAGTGCTTCTGCTGCCGCAATTGAATCCGCGTGGTCGACCTTCTCTTGAACCACGTCCACCAACGCTGGGTCTTCTCCACTATTTGAGCCCATGCTCGAGGATCTGCCAGACGGTACCAGAGTTGGCGTGGTGCTTTCGCTTTGTCCAACAGATCGAACAACCTCGCTGTTTGCCGCTGCCTTTTTCGCAAGCCTCTCCTCCATCCAAGGACCGGCGCTACTCAGGCCGCAACCGCCTGCTTCCGAGCACGTGCAATTTCCACCGAAATAAACAGGAAGATTTTCCGCATCTACCAGTTGCAAAAGAACCTGCTTGTAGTCCTTTCCGAGAACAGCGACTTTCTCTACTGTTTCCTTGGCGAGCCAGGGTTTCATGATGGACCAAATGAACGTGAATGAGGACGGGGCGTTCACGATGGCAAGTTGACCCATCCTGTCGGACGAGTGATGTAAAAAATGCAAAACGATGGTTTTTTTTGGATTGGACATACGTCTCCGGGTAGTAGTCTTGCGATATTTGGAACGACATTTGAGCTAGGGATTTCACTTGCCAGAATTGTGAGAGGCTGTGGATCGTATCATTGCAAAAGTACGTTAGTTGAGAATGCCACGCGACTTGCCCAAAGTCCTTGAGATCAACGATGACAAGTGATTGCTCGATGTGACGACCTGCTGCGCGGGAAGCGGCTGGCAGGACCTCGCGAGTGAGGGCATCCGCGTTCACCGTAATGGATTCCACGAGCTTTTCTGGCGTGACGTGCTTGTAGAGCTCTGGAAGGTTTAGACCACCGAAGAACTGGATGTTCACGGGTCGCCCTTTCTGTTTTATGTCAGGAGTTGCTCGTATACATCGGTTGGACGTGTCGCTGACCTTGTCTGTCTGACATGGCAACGATAAACTAAACTCCAGAATGCTGTAGTGAAACGATGAGCATACCTTGTGGAAGTACATGGACCATGATTTGAATACGTGTTCGCGGCCGGGGTACTTTGAGTGGATATTAGATGTGAGGTGTGGGATCATCACAAAACATATATCACTCACGTCGAAGGGGTCCATCCTGTCGTTCAGCTCGTCTATACCGATCCCTGACACAGTTTGCCTCCAGTGTTGGCAGTTCATCACCATCTTCTTGGATTCGTTCAGATTGAACTTTCGTGCGCGCAGGAATCGGCTAAAGTGCATCGGATGCTCCTATTTAGCTTTCCTTCGCGCATAGCATATCGGCTCGCAAAGGACCCATCGCGGACTCACAGTAACGTTGGGTCATCCGTTCCGATGGAATCTCCTTCGTGTAGGATATCTTCGACGAACAGATGCTCGCGGAAGGTCTTGAGGATGTCTAGCTGCTGAGGAGACAGTGGTATAGGTTCTGACATGACGAGAGTCTTTGAAGATGGTCAATGGCAGTACCGGTGAGTGATTATAATATGGGCCGTTCGTTCCCAGACTACCCGAAAGGTTTCGGACGGACTCACCGCTGCTTGCTCCGAGTGTGTCGAATCTGACAAAGATCCTCACACGTCTATCCTGGGATCGCTGCTTGACTTGATTCAAGTTGTGTTTGAAGTGGCGCTGCCGCGTTGCGGCCACCCGAAAATGCCCGTAGTACGGTGTTTGCCCGAGACTGATTTAGTAGAGGGTCCGATGCGATGGTTGGAAGTACGTGGAGAATGGCAACGGCAGTTCCACTGCGAGGATAAACACATGGGGACTTGCAATTGGATTCCCATAACCTACTATCGCATACCATGAGAAAAGAGACTAGTAGGTTGCTTGGTCACTTACTTTGGCGCTTTCAACTAGCTGATCATCATTCCATTTTTGCGACGAAACCTTGCACAGTGATCCGAGTCGGTGCTATTTACAATGTGTAGCCTATAATAGTTTCACACTCAGATTCAGAAGTGCGCGTCGACGGCCCGGGGTCCTTGCAACCAACGTCTTCAAAACCCCATCAACGTGATGTGGTCTCGTCCTGTTCAAGCTCGCGGGTTCAATTTCACGTTTCAGATTTCATCTCGATTGCAAGATGATAATTGTCAGACGGTGTCAATGCGTCGTAGCAGCACGCGGTGTACACACATGTAGCAGGGGATAATGCTGCTAGACCATTTTGACATCCCGAACTTGAAGGTTTCGTTGTTCTGTTTTGTTCTGACATTCTCGTTACTTGTTCGTATTCATACCAGACAAACTATTTCGGACTGCGCTGAGGTGAGGCCGTTTATGACATTCACTACCTTTTCTCGATCGCAGACCTTTCTTACAGAATCATAACCGATATGTACCTGTGTCGCGAAGCCCCACCATACAGTGACCCGGGCCGACTCCAAGAGGCGCAACCGAGGTGGCATTGTGCATACGTAGCGATATGCCATCCGACGAACGACAACGCAGAATTAGCAGATGCGAATTATGAATCCTTGTGAATGTCTCGCTTCAACATGGAGAGAAGATATGACTGATAATAGTTACTCCATCTCCTTGCCAGATACACCCCAGGAACCATAACTAACACTAGAGTCGCTTGGTTTCTTCACAAAGGTATCTACCGAACTGTCAAACCGTTTAGACCCTCTTGACGGAGACGGTGTTCCCGCTGACAGAGACAGACGTGAGAACCGCGGCGTTGTCATGCTGGATGTCATAGATGATGTTAGCACCATCTGGTGTATGTTTGCTGCCGCCGGGGCCAGAGGCAGTAGCGTTAGTGAACTTGACCGTGCCAAACTTCGCGAAAGGAATATCTTGCATGAAGTCTTCGACAACCCACTCGACATCCTTTGTGACCGTCTGGTGCGTCGTCAGATTCTCGATGACCACATTGCCAGAGGTCTTGGAGGAAGCGGTGACAGTCGCCCTGATCTCGTCACCGCCATTGATGGTAAATCCAGGGAAATAGTAGGCGCCATCGGGATACCACTCGACCCAAGCTGTGTGACGAACGGATGACGACTGATAGAAAGGGAAGTATGAATTTGGCTCACGATCGTACGAGGCCTTACCGCCTTTGACAGTGAGATCGACGCCTGCCTGGAGGATGGCGTTTCTGCAGATTGGACCGTCGATGCCAACCCAGATGGTCGCGGAACTATCAGAGCCGTTGAGGATGGGGGCGGCGAAGGTGCCAGTGACAAAGGTGAAAGTTCCCTGTTTGGAAACAGGTATGCGATTGGGCGCGATGGTGGAGCATTGGGATTAGACTAACCTCACTCTCCGTCAAGGCAGCGCCAGCCCAATTGCTGTTGTAAAATATGCCGGGAGACTGGCGGTTCTCGCGGAGACCGTGACGAGCAAGGCGCGCTTCCAGTCGAGAAGAAGAAGAGGTAACAGCCAGAACTCCAGAGGCAAGCAAAATGTTGGCGAGAATGACAACAAACTCGGAGACCATTGTGAGGAGCTAGGGAGCTTTGAATTGTCGATGCGGCTGGAGCCTGAGGACGAAAACATGCATACTTGAACCTTTTATAGCTCATAGAGCAAGGTATGTTCTCGATGAGGCAGTAGAACATCAATGTTACAGTCATGATACAACATGGTTGCGATGTCAACATGTGCCACATACGGTGATACCTCACTTCTTCAGATTTATTTTCTAGCGGAAGAAAGCAAGAATGTTGCGCCAATTGGAGCGAAAAGGGCATTATTACTGTCAAGTTACCCCGACGCCAAGGGACAAACTACATGGAACTCCAAAGACTCACCAAGGACTTTAGAAAGGAAACAATCACTGGTCTGTCTGATGACTCATCAGGTTAGAGTCTGGCTAGCAGTACAAGTTTTCGGCGCTGGCCAACAGATCCGATGATCGTTATTAATATGTATCTGAATGAGAATCGGTGTGCTGCTTGCATCACTGTCAGCATCACCTATTTGACATGAACCAACTTTGATCTAGTAGCTTCAAATCATGCGAGACAGGCGTAGCGTACCCAGGGGAACTATTTGATGTAGATTCTTATACCTCAGTAGATTCAGTGTCTTCTTAAATCGGGTTGATGATCAACATGTTTTGGAAGAAGTGGACTCACTGATGTTCATCATTGGAAAGACTATTTTTTTAGTCTGCGCGAGGAGCTTGATCCGGTAGGCAAACCTTTAGGTAGGAAGGCAGTCGACGTCGTTCCTAATATACTTTTCCTTTGTATAAGTTTGCCGAGGTATGATTGGACAACGGCGGTTATTACTCATCATGCCGCTGAAAAAGGGGTTCGACGTCCAGCAAGTACTTGCGGTAAACCACCATCATGTACATCGCTGGGCTTCACCTTTCGTCGATGCCCTCGCCCCAACTTGCGGTCGAAGGTTTGGCCGTCCTTACCACTGCAGATTTATTCAGATTTCTTCTGTGGAAGCTAAGAGCGGCCAAGGTCGCCGCAGAGGGGGAAGTCGCCCTCCCTATCCCGACATCTACCTCGCAATCAGTCTTGGAGAAGCTCATCTTGCCAGTTCAGTCGCTAGCCGTGCTACTCCCGCCTGCAGTATACTGTACTGCCGTGGTGTTCAACAATCTCCAGCAGCCTGCCTGGCTGTCGAGGTTCGCTTTGCCGGATGACCTTGTTCGACCGGAGTGGAAGATCCCCATCAGACTTTTGGCCTGTGCTGCCACCTTTTCACTCAAACTTTCCCTCCGCCGAATACTCTCATTCTCTGACGAACGTTGGAGAATGATAGGGGTGAGGACTCTCGGTTAAAGTCGCTTTGCACGGTGCTGATCGACGTTCTGTTCCAGCGTCGCGAGAAACTAGGTCTGTCCCAGACTGGCCCGTATACTGTCGTCCGCCACCCTGCGTATAGGTGAGTGATCTTGTTGAGGACGCGATCAACGTTGACCTCGTCGACCGTCGCAAGCGTGATGCTACTTCAACAAGTACTCAACTCAGTTATGTATTGGTCATATGTCCCGCTTGCATCCCTCTTTGTTCTTGCGGGTGTGTTTGCTGTTAAGATGCCTATTGAGGTGAGATTGATTTGAGTAGAAACGACTGCATGTCTTGATGAGCTTTGCAGGAGCAGGCAGCCCAGGAAGATGACGTCATTGGAAATGACTACGCTGTGTACATGGAAAAAACTCCAGACAAGATCATCCCGTACATTTGGTAGGCGGGGGGTTTTTTTGTCACTTTTTCAAAGCTTCGGGGAGACGAGGAGAACTCTGTATTAGCTTTAGTGTAGTTAGGTCTTATGCGTCAAGGTTCAGCGATTTCTGGGACATCATTACCAAGTTTTTGACTTTCTCCAGCTCCATTCCAACGAGTGAACGTTCCCCACCGACTGAATTCCTAATATCATCCATGACTGCTTTGACGCCTCTCCAGCCGAGACCTGTCCACTCCGCGACGAGCTTTCCATTAAAGTTACTCTTCAGCCATGTCCTTGCGTATCTTTCGCAGGCCATTGCATCCCATTCCGACTTTTTACCAAACACCACGAGCGCCTCCTCTGATCCGTCCTGGGAGGTTGCCAGTATATGCGTCTTTGGGGGTTTGTCTCGAGCCCACATAAGGAAGTCGGCATACATGCTGCGACTCTGGACAGACTTGTCAAACGCATGCATCGACGGAACGTGAAGTCGATGAGGAGCGAAAAACCGCGAAGTCGCAGCGAACCTGAACGTGTCTTCGACCGTCTCGAAACCCTTTGTCCATCTGTCCATGGATAGTCCCATAAAGTCGAAGATCAGTCGAGGGGAACCTGTGAGATAGATCGGAGGATCTGGATGAGGGCTCGCAACCTGATCGTTCGATTGAGAACCCATCGAGCGATCAACGTGCGGGCGCAACGATCACCTTTAACCCGTGATGGTTAACGGACAAACCATGGCTCTTTGCAATGGCAGCGATGATGATGCCAAGATCGCCGTAGCCGTGAAAGATGGTCATCCTTTCCGCTCCTTCCTCGTCTTCGCATACCACGACGTCAACTTGACAATATACGACGTCCGAGGGCGCGGGACATCCAGCATGCTCCAGCCAATCATCTCGACTGATGATGACGGCATAGTTAGACGTCCTATTCCCGTCGAGCTCGATGCTCTTCACGGCTCCGAGGATGCGACCCACCCGTCCGGGCGTCACGATCTCCTCGCGATCCAAGGGATGGGCTACGACGAAGTCGATATCGCCGTGATCTTGTTTCTCTGGTCTCTCCGGAGGGACCTCGACGATCGCGAAGAGGGTCAAGAGGAGAGTTTTCAAACGATCTTTGAGAGTCGAGTAGAGAGACGACGGGAGTCTGGGTAAGGATCCCGGAGGCAAGTCTTGCAGAAAAGCTCTACCCCCCATGAAGCAAGAATCGAGAGTAGGTATTATTACACCCGAACTCGGACCCACAAGCCATCTTCTGGAGTTCTATATCGGTGCGCTTGGGGACGATCCTTCCAAAGGACAGGAATGGTATGCTTTGCTTTTGCGGGAACATATTGGTAGAGGTTTGGGTGACTTCTAAACTCCGCTTCGAACGACCAATGTCCAAGTTTGCACCCCACCGCAAGTCCTACAACAGCCCTCGCGCAATCTCCACGACCGTATGCCAAAAATGTCTGCAGACTGGTGAACACCGCTGCCATCCTTTCAGATGTGAAACTGGGATATCTAACATTCAAGTAATTTGTCACAGGACACTTCATATACGAGTGTAAATCGGAGCGCCCGTACATTTCGCGACCTTCACGGACGGAAATGCTTGAAAACCCAAAGGTGCTGGCAAAGTTGAAAGCCGACGGCAAGCCCTCGGTAGAGGTGCCAGAAGAATTCAAAAAGAAGTGGATCTCAGGTGTTTCTGCCATCCACAAGCACCGCTGACTCTATTTCAGGAGTGGTACAGCGAACTTGATATTGGAAGCCAAAGAAAAGGAACGGGAGAAAGTGAAAGCAATTGCGTCGGACACTCATACAAGAAAGAAAGCTCGGAGGTGGGCACTCTTCCCTCAATTCGTCACCACATGACCAACGAGATGTTTTCTTAGATCAAGCCGTTCATCGGGTTCAGATTCATCGTCGGATTCGGATTCATCTGCGTCCAACTCTGACTCAGCTTCAAGCTCGGGTTCGGAGTCTTCACGTTCACGAGAACGCAACGGACGGCGACGTGTTCCTCGAAGAAACGACAGCCAAACTCGGAGCCGTTCCACCTCCCGATCCCGTTCCTCAGATGATTCGAGTGGACAAGATTGACTCGGAATCATGCATGTATTACCCATCACTCGCAGGGTGTAGGTATGATAGTGAACTTGTACATTTAGTCGCAACCAGCAAGAGCAGAAACACGCGTATTCATCAGGAGTGCGACGATCAGCCTGGTAGCACATAGTTGTAAACGGAATTGGGAGGAGACTATATTCACTCACCCATACAGACCGAGCACCTCTGCGAAGATCAGAATGAGCACCATAGATACGAATATTCGTTGCTCGTGGACGTATGCACGAACGCACTTGATGAGAAGTCAGTGGCTCGAAGAGAGACAAGCCAGAACCACATACTGAGTCGCCGACGAGGCCGATTGCGTAGCCTGCAGCAATACCAGTGAAGCCACAGGAGATGCCTGCGCCAAGGTGAATGAACCCGGCGGCGAGAGGATAATCTTTTGCAGGGTGTACTGCAGAGAGAGCATCGGTATATCGTGCACATGGAGAGAATTGAGCGGGACGAACGTGAGCCAGAGATGAGTACCGACACCACCAATCCATAGACTGCTATGATACCAGACATAACGACCGGTACGAGAGACTAGTGGTGATGAGATCGTTCGTTCATGAGGCTGCGCAAGAATGAGTATTCTGGGCTCACCCGCATGATCAACTCTGGCTTAAATGTGCCTATGCCAGCAATACCAATACCGGACTTAGCGGTCCCAAAGGCTGCACCGATAGCTACGCAGCTGTATCAGTACAGTTCGAAGAGGTGCGTGGCCTTGGCCTGAACGTACTGCTGAATATCATCTGCAACGACAACGCGAAGAAATGAGCGGAACGACACGAAAAATACTCCTTCCACGAGGACTGACCGCGGATGCTACTCCTGCGAACCCAAAGAAAGGAGCGTACGGTGGACATAGATCAGAGGACATTGTGGCAACGACCGAGCTAGTGAATGTGCCAAATTTGTTGAAAGCGTTGTCAATGATCACGTGCTGACATACAAACTACTACTAGTATGCTTGCAATTACCCCCACCCAGCCAAAATGCACGCATCATTCTCATAATTCATGGATATTTGTGTGGTCCCGACGCTATGCGCTATAAGCAAATGTACTGTAACAGCCTAATCCATAAAATAAAATAATACTGTTCTGTCATGGCACCATCGACTCGTTCAACACCACAGATTGACAATTTGACACACCAGTACATCATATTCATTATCACATCTTGTCGTAAAGGCCAGTTACTACTTCCAACTGACTCTACAGGGGACCAGCGGTGGCACAATGAAAAGTGACCCTTTACAGGAACAAGAAATGCGAGCCGATACAAACACAAAATTGCATGCCAGACTCCAGTGGCTATTTCCAGCTAGATGGTGTATCTGAACAATGGACTGTCGTCGCCATGATCCCTGAAGTCATCCATCTGGTCCTCGGTGATTCCACGTTCACGGCACGCCAGCACTCTTTCCTTATTGATGTTGTGGTAATTCCACATAATAATCAACGTTAGCGGTATCCTAACGTGCCATCAGTGACCACGACAAACCAGAAACATCGAGGGGAGACGCACGCTAGGGACAGCAAACCAATGTTTGTCCCAATGGCGACTTTGAACCGTGGTGGGTCAAAAAAGATAAAGGCTGAGCATATCCTGCGATGGTTCCATTAAATTATTCAATATACCAAGGGCAAAAATAACTTACCCTCCTAGGTTTCCAAAGCCGTTGATCATTCCAATTGCAACACTTCGCTTGACCTCTCCCCCAGCGTTCGATGTGACCCAGGCGAGGGCAAGAGGTACGGTCGAAAAAACACCCATTGCGCTGAGCACAACGCCAGTAAGAGAAGCACCAGGACTCGTCTGGGTGTACAGGATAATATATCCCACTAATCCGACCAACGCCCCACCAATTACGAACGGCCCTCGAAGCCGAATTTTGTCAGAATAAATACCCATGATAACGGTGAATATGCTCGCTGCGACGTAAGGAGGGACGGAGAGGAGCTGGGAATTGGTGACAGAGTAACCGAGTTCATGGATAATGGTAGGTGTGAAAAGGGCAACTGCATAGCCGGGGATGACCAATCTGATCCGTTGAAAACGTCAGAAAGACCAGTCAGTTGTCTGAAAAAAACCCATTCGCGTACCCAACGTATAAGATGAATTGAATGTAGATTTTATAATCCTTGAGTGCCTGTAGAACAAACTGAAAGTCATAATGCGTAGCAAGACCTTGCAAGTCGGATTTCAACATTTCAACGACATAGCGCCTTTCGGTCTCCGTCAAAAACGATGCTGTCTCCAATTTCTAAACGGGAGTAAGGAGCTATGCCAGATTGATGTCAGGATGGACAGACATCGTATATAAAGAAGGGTGCTGTGAGCGCGGCAAGCACTGTGGCTGCAACGATGTCAGACGAACGCTCCATTATTAGTGATCAAGGCAAGTTACCCATTCCCTCCAGGCAGAACTAGAAAATTTGAATGAATGACAATCTCGCACAATTGCATGAAAATGACTCGCAATCCACTGCCAACCATGCAGACCACCGAGCCTGCCAGTGAGAAACAAGGCTTGGGTGATCGACGAAACGACAGTCAAAATCACTACCTACCCTTCCATTTTTTCGATGCCAAATCTTTTGGTGGATGAGTGAGTGCTACATTGTTCCGAATCAGGAGGGACTTACGCTAGAACACCACCGAAGGCACCCGCCACAATCGCAGCAGAGACGAATAATGCGAGACGCTTTGCTCGTTCTGCGCGTGGATACCATGAAGAGATGTAGTATGTCACGCCCGGAAATAACCCAGCCTCAGCTAAACCGAGGAAAAATCTGGCACTGTACGGAATCCAACGTCAGTAACCGCAATTGACTGCTTTCGGAGTCCTTACGCAAGTAGTTCTTTATATGTCGTCACCAGACACATCAAAGTCATGGTTAGACCCCATGCAACCATGATCGCAGGCACTGCACGAGGCCTTCTCGGTCAGTATCCGTAGCCGTGCGAGAATAATGGCCACCGTACACCATCTGGATGGTCTAACGAGTTTCATAAGAACGTTTCTGTGAACGTGGTTTAATCCATGTATCGGGTAAGTATTACTTTGACTCACGATGGGACTTGCGCAAGACAATACGGAACCTGCACAAGTTCTGGTCGCGTTGGGCCATGCGAAAATCAAATAGGCGTACGAAGAAGATCGCAGCTGCAGTATTATATCGAAGCCCGACAAGTTCGAGGTCGGTCTCCATGCCTGCAATCTTGGCGTTGCCTAAAAACTGGGATAAGCGATATGGGCATATCCAGAGCATATAGTGATACTTGCCGATATTGGCGCGGTCTCTGGAGGCAGAAAATTAGTCGATGAAAGATGGCCAGAGAGTAATCTGATCATAACTCACAAGAAAGAGAGGAGGTACAGCAACGAGATGAGTGGTAAAATATGCAGATCCAGTTTCCTTAGCACCCTAGCATGGTTCTCGATGCTAACATCCCTGGCCTCCTTGTTGTGGATGGTATCTATCTCGATACCAACTTTTAGATCGTCTGAAGGTGAGTGGGTCATAAGATGCGGCTTGAGCACGTCGGAGCACGTCGGAGCGTGGGCGAGTTGGGATGCTAGTGCGATTCTGGCCAACTTAGTATCTCGTATATATCTATCACGACTTCTTGAAACAGGGTACCGCCGCCTCAATGAGTACCTGTTGATATATTCTTCGGGAGGAATAGCCAACTTGAATGCGTTCTCAGAATGAACACCAAAAACTCGGCGGAATAGGCACATGAGCATCCGTTTTCCATCTTTGAGCGACTTCTGTAAGAATTGAGTAGATTTAGGACTTTGGTAAATAAGCATCAGCAGTTTCAGAACTTGCTCAAACACGGGAGTTATAGTAGATACAAATAGTTTTGAGGAGGCTGGTGAAAGCTGGAGCGCTGGCCAGCGGCGTTGTCCGTGAAACGCGAGAAGCTTTGATTGAACCTCCAATGGACCAATGGATCAATCGCACACGCCAGGGGGTAAAGATTGACGATGCTCACCCAGTCCCATACATTTGTGCCTGCACTTTTGTATTCCAGACGGTCCGTCTGCTGTCGAGCGCAGATGCTAGTAGCGCGAGCCGACGAAACTTTTCGTTATCTTCAACCCCCGAACCGACTCCGAGTCGGACTCGGAGGTTCTACGCCCGGATCCCTTCGGGCGGACTCACTACTGCTGGATAGCATCATACTAAGATGGGATTCTGGGGACAGAAGTTCGCCACACCCAGGATTCCCAATATTAATCAAATATTAATGTCACGCAATGGTCCAGGTTCCCACGAACAGTCCCGATCGTTTCGGACCGTTTCGGAATACATAACTTGGCTCTAACCCAACTCTAACGGTACGTATACCAGCTTAACGTAAACCCAAGGGACGCGTCCGAGTCGTTGCAGTTCGGATCACCACCTAAAATCCGGATGCTGGCTACAAACTTCCGTGCGGCCCATGGCACATCTTTGCCTATAGTGAAGATCGCAATGGGAGTAGGAAGAGCATGATCGTCGCGTTAAAAGAGTTGAGCATCCGTGATTTCAGAACAACTGTTGGATACCTCATCAAGCTTCTCGAGCTCGACGCGTTCATCGACAATACTTTCACTACTAGCTGATTGGATTCCTTGATCAGTAATAAGCTCACCGCTGAGCGTTCATGCCAGTGTGCCGCCCTTGCAGTCGTCTGGCGGCGCCGACACCACCAGAGCCTATCTCGCAGCAGAGTCATGCCTGCGGAGTGCAAACGTATTCTGAACAAGGGTCAAGTTCCTGCTCGTGATCTTCTCAAGACCGTGTTCAGCGTCGGTTTCGTCT